>CAJPEV010005204.1:0-16423 GCA_905338385.1 Darwinula stevensoni
CTAAATCTCCACATGGCATGGTACGTTGACAATTCAACGTTGACACAACGTCGCACAGCATCAACTTTTCAACGTTGAGCTGTGTTTCATTTCAACATTGTGGGAACATCATGGCAACAAATTACGTTGAAAAGTCAACCTTTTCTCAACATTGAGGCAACATTGCCATCCACCTTTTTTCAACGTTGACATAACGTTGCTGTGCCGAATGGGAAGTTTCTCGAATTTGACCACTTGAGCTGGAATGCCTCAATCCTGGTCCTGCGGGCCGCGCGGGAGGTTCCATGGAGTGATAACCAGCCCCCTTTTCATCGGCTGCTAACGCGCTGTTGACCTCTATATCAATATAGAGTTCCAGCAAACATACTAACATTCAATAAGCGTTGTATGAACGTTAATTTTGAACCTTCCCAGTGTTTGGTAGGCGTTGCAGCTAACATTAAGTCACTATTGCAATGTCGCTTATCGGAACACTCAGATGAACGTTGAGCCAACATTGCAATGTCACTTATTTGAACCATCAATCCCACCCTTGTAGGATTCCATAATGGTCAATAATGAAGGCAATAGGTTAAATATTATTCTGAAAATACTAATCTTAGTACTTTACAGGGAACGGCTATCCCTTTTCTGCTCTGTGGAGTACAGAAGTCCTCCTTTCCTTTGCTGGGAGGGGAAAAATCATTTTCCCTCGCAAGTACGGATATTAGAGCCAATGTATATGATTGAGTTTGTAGAAACTCGTTTAGATATTTGTGTTGTGGGATGCAAGGGTTTCTCATAAGGAGTATGTGCTTATTTATTGCCTGGGCTCCATGTTTCTGTCTGGAATATATGGATAATGAATTAATAAGTGTCCGATTTTATTGATTGCTATAATGAGGCAATGAAAAACATATGGTGAGGTAATAAACAATCTTGTGAGGGATGTTTCCATGGAAAGAGGGAAGTGTACTTTTGTGTACTGTGCGAAAAGCAAAATCCATACCTCCATCTAGTGGGCAAGAGGAGAACTTCAGCATTTCCTCAAAATTAACTCCTCATTGGAAATTGGGCACATTGGATCATCGCGTCAGTTTGATATTGCATCGATGATGGAATGGCAAAATTGGGAAGTCAATGTTGAGCCAATATTTAGCTGGTATTGGCAATAATGGCAAGATGCATGTAGACATCTTGCCCAATGTTGGTCCAGCATTCACCCAATATCCGGTATTACTGGGGTAGTAACACTGGATAGGTTCTTTGTCGTTCGGCGAAAAAAAAAAATATTTTTCCCTATTTGGTGATGCATATTCCATGAAACTACCATACAAATTATTTTAAAATGCGATTTAAAAAGATATCATAATGTCATAACACGGTTACAATATTCACACAACGTTGACCTTTGACTTTTAACGTCGATGATACTGTATTGACTCTGGGGGAACGTTCCCACAACGTTACTATGTTTGCTGGGGTCTATGTCGAGATTGGAGCGAGGCATCCATCCCTAATTTTGGTACCGAAGGAGTTGAGATCACACTGATAATTCATGAAATACTTCAGCCATCAAAAAGTGCACGCTCATTCATGCGCATGAGCGATGCATGTTAGGACTGTTGAGATTTGTCTCATTTCAACATTGAGCCAATGGTGATCCGATGTGATTCAATCAATGTTAATGTAGTCAATGTTCTTCAACATTGACTCGGCATGGTGGATGTTGAAACTTTAATGCTCTTACAACGTTACATCAATATTGCTTTGCAGACTGGGCTGAGATAAGAATATCATACCCTTGAACATACAGCCATTTATTGCAATTAGACATTATTCCGAATGCAACCTGGAATTGCATTTCCGCACATCTCTATTACACCAAACCGACTTGATTTTGTGCTAGAAAGGGAGAGCCTCCTTCCTTGGTGTGATGACCAGAGGATCCTCATTTTCCCTCCGGGAGTTAAGGAACGAGAAACATGGGGGGCGGGGGAAACAGTGAAGGCGTAGTCATAGACACTTTTTCCTCCTTTTAAAGGAGGGAAAAGACATTCTGCAATCACTTCTGTATTCGATGAGCAGTTCTCGTAAATATATGCCTATGCTCCGAGGTATAAATTGGCAGTGTAAACCCTCCCTATTGCGTCATGCACAATTTATTTAAGAACTTTTCTGCAATGTTCTGCCATAGACACATCTCGAGCAGCAGTGCGGTGGCTGTCAGCAATGGGAGCTGATAAAAAATTCAAACTATCTCCTTCACCTTTGCTTTGAACAGAGAGAATCTTAATACAATGGGGTTCAAAGAGGAATTGTATGGGGGAGGAGGGGGGGGGGGGCAATGAAGTCAAATTCGTTTTCCTGGTCCAAATCAAGGCTCTCATTTCATCTAGAAGGTTTCCAAAGATTTTTGAAGCGAGACCTCCATGCAGCATCTGCAAATGCACGAGTCCATGTGTGGAAGAAATCGCAGCAGCTTTAGCCTCGTTCTCTCCTCGTGGAGGATCAACTCCGTACAGTCTCATCGATGAGAAAAAGCTTGACAGCAAAAAATGTGGAAACTGAAGCAGAAACCCTCGTTTTAGGAATTCAATCACTTTGTTGGTCTATATGGTGGCCGTTGTATTGAAATCGACGCCGATGTCTCATTCCTGTAGATGGGTGGAGATCCAACCATTGATAGAGCCTGTCTGCATGCAAAGCAAAATTTCCTTGCTTCCGAAGCTCATGAGGAAGTTACATTTGTTGTACCCTCTCCATCCGATGAACCATCTTGAAGGCAGTATTCGTCTCTTTCTTGGAGGATATCCTTCAATGCACGCTAGACCAAAAACTTGCTTTTTACATTTTTTCACAGATAGGTCAAAGAAGAGAGGTCATCCTGAATTAAGCCTTTCATGCCGAGGTTGGGAAAATGAATTTGCTTTCCCTTCTTCCCTGTCCCTGTATCCCTGGATACGAATTCCTCGAAGGGAATGCTCACCCTATGCTCGTCGCGTCCATGGAGGAGGTTCTCCCTTTCCGTCATATGGGGTTAGAATCAAGTTGGTTTGGCTTATCATACAGGGTATGGCGGAAAGAAGAAACAAGAACCTTTAACTTAGGCATATCCGCTCCCACTGGAACCATTTTCACGAAATCAGCACTCTACGTACTAAAGCATGGAAAATATATCCAGTACATGTACTGGGTATGGTTACAACTTACCTTTAAAATTTTATCCATATTCGCTGTGTTGGGGCAAGGCTAAGATGAATTTTCTAAAGTCAGATATTGGAAATAGACTATAGCCTGAGCTGGTGATGAAGTGGAGGATAAACCTTCGCGCTCTTCTTGCTTATCGTCCTTATTGCAAGTTTGGCTTCTTTTCAAGTGAAATTCATTTTCATCCCTTTTGTTCACCTTTCCTGGCAGATTTTTGTCTAAATGTCCGATAAACCAATAAATATCAGTACAGAGGATTTACTTGAAATTTATTCGGATTTTCCCTCGGTTTACGTTGGAGAACGAAAAACAGGCAGAATGATGAGACTCGGAAGGGACTCCAGTCTCTCGTCCTGTCTCAATTTCCGATACACTTTGAATAATTTCTTATAATCTTGCTTTTTGAGGAACTGACTAAGATGAACTTTTCTTGGTGCATTGGAAATATATCAATCTGTGCAAAAGGTGCAAGTTTCGTGAAAATGTCTCCAGTGAAATTGAGCGATAGATGGCTCTTTTTTGCAATATTCTGTAGGATAAGAGGCCTAAATGCGATGTGATAGTTTGCAAATGTATCATGATTGCAATAGATTGCAATTCGGCAACGAAATGCGATTGGATTAGGATATTTTTCTTGCGAGAAGCAGCCGGGAAGTCCGTTTCCAACGGGTCGTGTCGTTAGATCCTACGTGACTCACGGCGCGGGGTTGAGATGGAGAAAGTGGGTGAAAGGAGAAGCCTTTCTACTGAAGCTGTACGTGGCGTTGTAGCTCCCGATCGTGACTCCCAGCACCAGCGAATTCACTTGCTTCGTGGTCCTGTTGCCCAGTTCCGTGTTCACGGTGTAGGTCGCCCAGGAAGGACGCTGGAGTTCATTGTCCTTCGTAAACCCTCCTTTGGTGGCGAAGCTAGTCCCAGAAACGATAGATTCACGAGTAAGGAGATTTAGTCTGAATCTCATTTGTTTCGACTACTTTGCTCAAGCATTCATGCGAGCTGGACGGATTCCTGGCACCAGAAGGAGTAAAATCAGCCCACGTCGTTTGGTCACATCGAATAAAATTTAAAGTTTAAGGTAGAGTAGTATTTTGAGAATTAAGGTAATATTTTTGTATAATTGGCATCGTTTTGGTTAGCATTTTCCTAACAATTACTAAGAACGCTAGATCTGAGATTTTCTCACCGCCGATAGGAATGAACACGAGCGGAACGTCGAGTGAGATCATCGATGGGACCAACGACAGTAAAGTTGTATGCTGTTTGCATGGACTATCAATCGCCACATTTCCTTCAGCTCCAACTTTTATTTTATTTGGTGCAGCCCAAATAAATAATCATAGACAATTAACATAGCCATAAACATGTGTCTTCGTTTTTGTCTCGCGTCAATGCCAGATCATGAAACGGTTCGTGACTCGGTTCGTGAACCGCGTGTCATATATTCCGTTGTAATCGAACAAATTTTTAGAGAAAACAATGTGGGACTACCAATTGGGATCCACGACGCGGGCAAGAACGCAATGGAAGTTGAGATAGCCGACGAAGACGACCCCGACGCGACGGTGCAGACTCGTCTCAATCTCCTCCAGAGCCTCCCGGGGGACCGTGATGGACGAACCGCCGTACTCGAAATTCAGGGAAGGCTTGGCCATCAGGATTTCTTTGTTGTGCATCGTCACCTGCATTACTACAATTCACACGGCTTCACGTGAAATCTCTCTTTCGAGGCAACCATTAACATTTCACGTTTCTTTTATATCCAGAACATCATTTTTTACTTCATCGCATTTTCTCAAGGCTGCACTTTAGGTCATTTCACTCCAAATCAAGAAATGGTGTGATCGACCTGTCGCAGTTCTCTTCAGCAAAAGTCATAGTGATGAGAAACCTTGCATGAGAAACTTCAGAATCAAAGGCTGTTTTTTTTTTTCCTCGTCAGGTCCCAAGTTACATGCTCTCGAAGACCTAATTTTTCCAGGTTTCCAGGTCACCACGACAACCATTTCCGGAAAAGAATCACAGCTGGAAAACTCCGCAATAGCACATTTCACACATCCTACACTGTTAGCAGAAAGGGTTCAGGGTTTAACCTTAAACCGTAAAAAACGGTTAGGTGACTGAATCACTATTTAAAAGGGTTAATTGAATGTTGATCTTAAATGCGATGAATTATTTATACCATTTTCGATTGAAAGGGTTAAAATTCAACTAAGAGAATTTTATGAATCTTCTGCGCGGATAAATGAGTGTCCATTGGAACAGGTATAAATATTTATCCTTTCTGAGGTTACATAAATGAAGCACTGAATGGGAAATCGTCTTCCGATGGAAAGTAAATCATTTCTCCAGCTCCAGAGGATGAAGTTAATATTTAAGTGATCGTTTTTTTAAAAGCGAGGGAGTGTAGTACATGTACAAGGTGGGCCACATGTACATGGACGTGGTACATGTACGAGTATATGGATTCATAGCCCACCCTGAAGATGAGCCAATTTCTCACTTTCACAAAACCCACGAACGAAGGAAAATTGGGTCCCTGGGTATAAGACTAATTATCAAATAACTCGGAAAAAAATTTCAAATGAGACTATCAAGAAAATGAATAAATGTAACCTTTTTTCAGGCTGCATACTTAACAGAAGAAAAGATATAGATGGGAGTAAAAAACCATTTGTTAGGGTTATATGTATGGCTAAAAGTTCCATTTTAGACCACTAGATGGAGTTATGGTGCTACCGTTTCCCACAGTACATAGAATAGCCCTTCTCTCTTCCCCTGGAATCTCTTGCACAAGCATGTTATAATGTCACCTCGTCCTGTGTTTCGCCTTGCCTCATTATAGGTAGTAATAAGCGCGAACACTTTTTCATTCATCATTCCCATATTCGAGACAGATTCCTGGACCTTAGACCAAAAGAAACTTGTCTTCAGAAACAGTAGTCCATGCACAAATGGATCTTCTGGGTTAAACATACAGAGTGCCCGGAAAAAAGTACACCATTATATACTTATAAAGTTTCTCGGCAATTAGAAAACCAAACTGTCTAAAAAAAAATGTTTATAAAAGGAGTTCAATTAGTCAGGAAACTCCTTGAAATATTAGGCGGATTTGTATCATATGATCCATAATTTGCATGATTTTGTAGCTATCGTCAATTTTGCGCATAAGTACAACTTTTGCCCTGTAAATTTACAGTATTCAGCATCTCAATTTATTACACCGCCGAGTATTTTTCACTAAATCCTGAAAAGTACCCTTATTCAACTAAAAATATCGGAAATACAGGGTGCGGCAAAAATACCAGGACAAATAAAAAGTGAAATAATTTTTTTGGAAAATGAATACTTTTTTAAACCAATAAGAACAAAAAACGAAGTTTACAATCTCGGGATCTCAATAGAATCACTTCTTTTCAAAATGGCCACCTCCTGTTTTGATGCACTGCTTGAGCCTCTTTGGAAAGTTGTCAACGACTTTGCTCACCATCTCCAAAGATAAACTAATGCGCTAATTGTTCCTTATTTGCAATGATTTTTGCTGTTTTTGATTGAACTGAGATAATTAAACATACCATTTGGTCGATTTTTTATATCATGTCATTAAATGATATGAATCAGGGTTCAGGTCAAACTGATCCGTCTACAATTTTAAGGTATGTTTCATGACTATTTGAACTATTTTTATTCAAATTTTTAGGCAGTTTGGTTGTTGGGAAACTTATAAATATATAATGGTGTACTTTTTTCCGGGCACCCTATAGTTCATATGTGCCCTCAACCCATTCTCTAATTTATTCGTCTTGACGACTGGATGATAATATTGGGGAGTGATGCCTCGGACACTTAATAGGGTTAGAGGAAAACCTCTCACCTTCATGATTACATGTATACTAGGAAGGTTACATATTAATCCAGGTCGAGTTTATTATTTAACCTGTCGAAAAGATTAAATACGTAACCCCCAAAGGATATATGAATTGCACTTAAAACACCCTTTAGGGGATAAAAGTTGAACAATTTTTGTCAATAGTGTATGATCGGGGTTGCATCCAATAAGGTTTCGTAAGCCACGTCAATATTTACTATTTTAACTTTAAATGTCAAACTCTTTGAAAATTAAAAATCGTTCAGTTGATTTGGGTACAGTATGGTTGCTTGCATGCGAACAAAAAGTCAGCGTGTCTCGTCTCCGACACCCTCGTCCTTCGCATCAAAGCAGACGTTGTTTCCATCATCCTTACTACGATAAATTTGCGATGGAAATCACAAGTCTTGAGCATTTTCATTTTCGAAATATCCGGAGTGGAGCGTTTTTCAGGAGAAACTTTTTTTTGTTCACCATCTCTTGCTGCTGTCTTTTGCGATTAACATGTCATCTGGCTGGGCTAGTTCCGGAAACAGGTCAAGAATTACTTCTTTTTATGCCTATGCTCCCATGGAAAGCAAAACGATGGTAGGTCTTAAATTCAACAATGTGGCATGGAACGACCCTTTAAGCCTAATGTACTGCAGCTGCTGCTACAGAGGCCACAAGAGCATACAGTAATCCCTCGCCAACCGCGGGCGTTACGGACCTGGAAAACACCGCGGTTGGCAAAACCGGGGTTGGTAAAATCCATGGCTTATGGGAAATAGAGGGTTAGGGGAACCCACTTTCAAGAATAAAGGGGGCGGGCACTAAGTGACCGAACACGTTTAAATTCGAACAGGAATGGATGAAACGAACGAATCAATGGATCTGGGAGCAATTTAAATTTTTTTGGAAGTATATTTACAAGAAAAAACAATGCAGCAGTTCATGTGCTCAATATGTCCGCCGTCTTGGTAGGTACAAATTTGAAGCCTTAAGGTTATTCAGCACGTTGCGGCGCTCTCGGGAACATGCGAGGGGTGGTCAAAAAGTTCTGAGAACCAAGGCACTTCCAGTTGCAATACGCCATTCTTACTCTTATCATGGGAAGACATGTGTCTCTGATGGCGATTGGCGAAATTTCATCCTATTTGTCGATTACTGTAAGGATAGCTTCTAGGATTTTTTTTCAATGTGCTACCAAAGGGTATGCTGATGGGGTATTAAAATTGAGACGAATGCTGTGAGGAATTTTCTAACCTCTTAGTAGCTGACCTTCCAGCAGATCTTTGAGACTGAGAGGACAGAGTCCTACTGACCCTCCTCTAAAAATTCCTCACCGCATTCGTCTCAATTTTAATACCCCTTCAGCAGACCCTTTGGTAGCACATTGAAAAAAATTCATAGAAGCTACCCTTTATCGACAAATAAGATGAGATTTCGCCAGTCACCATCAAATACCTCTGTCTTCCCATGATAAGAGTAAGAATGATGTATTGCTACTGGAAGTGCCTTGGCCTCAGAACTTTTTGACTTGTATGTTCCCAAGCGTGCCGCAACGTGCTGAAAATGCTTCAAATTTGTATCGACCAAGACGGCGGACATATTGAGCACCTGAAGTGAAGTTTTCTGCTGCATTTTTTTTTTCTTGTAAATGTACTTCCAAAAAATAAAAATTGCTCCCAGATCCATTGAACCGTTTTGTTTCTATTCGGATATTTATCATGTTCTAATACTCCTTTCGGATAGAGTCACCATGTTTTCACAAAGGGTTCTCATATGAAATATGAGCTTGTTTATGGCCTGGGCTCCATAATTCTGTCTCGAATATGCGGAAAAAGAAATGATGAAGTGTCCGAGTCTATTTATTGCTATAATGAGATTAAGCCAGACCAATGGCGAGGTACTAAACTCTCCTGTGAGGGACGGTTACAGGGAAAGAGGGAAGGGGCACTTCTGAGTACAGAGAGTCCCAATATTAAAGTCCCAAAAGTAAACGCGTGCCATTCAAGCATCGTTCAACGAAAATCCACAAAAATTGGCATACACTTGAATTTTGACAAAATTTTAGCGTGGAAAGTTTCTATTCTCTATTTTCTACTTTCTATTCTCAGTTGAAGCTGAATCGATTTGTTAGCAGTTTATTGAGATTACAATTTTCAAGCCGGCAGGCGAAGCCCGTTAATGTCATGGTTCTCGTGAATTCTTTGACAGTTTAAGTAGCGTGAGTGAAAAAAAAATTAAAATATCGCATTCTACATTCGAAAAGGCTAAGTCTGTTTGCTAGTATGACAGTTTCAAGAGTCCTGTTCTGGTTCAGATAAAATTTGCCCAATAATTTGAAATGGAAAACCAGCACTGGACAAAAAACTCATCAAGGAATGGCATTCGAACTTCCTTGAAACAGGCTTGATTCATCCAGGAAAACGAGGTGCGAACGCTAAAAGGGTACGGTCTGAGGAGAATGGGGCACGGGTGCAATAACTGTTTGATAGAGCTTCCAGGACCTCAATCACAATCAGTCGCACAAGGACCTGAATCCACTCCAGATGGCCATCGAAGCAGCTTGCGCTTCCCTGACTCCCGATTTTTTCCAAGAAAGTTTGCTTTGTTTCAGGGAAAGGGTGAATCTAATCGTTGAAAATGGTGGTGAGTACATTGAAACCTCTTAATCAATGCAGAGTTGATAAAATGATTTTATAGTTTAGTAAGTAAAATTTGATGATATTTCCCGTATACATGCCAATTTTTGTGAAATTTCATCAAACGATGCTTAACTGGCGCGTGTTTGCTTTTGAGATTTTACTTTTGGGACACCCTATACTTCAGCATTTCCCAAAAACTTCAAAGGGTGGTCGGGCACATTGGATCATTGCGTCAGTCCAATATTGGATTGATGATGGAATGGCAACATTGGGGGAGCCAATATTTAGCCAATATTGGCAATATTGGCGAAGGTGGAGCCAACGTACCCGATGTTGGTACAGCATTGAGCCAATATCTAATGCTACTGGGGACATGACACGACCAGCTTACGTTACGTTATCCAATGTTACCAACCCAACTCTACAGTACATTCGGCCGTTCTTGCCAACCTTCACGCAACTTAGGCACAACTTCGCATGCGTCATGCAAGCTCCTCTCATGCTGGTGAGCCGTGAGATCAATCGCAAGTCAGTGGGCGGATAGCGGACGGACGTAGAACCGTTCGCTGCGGGAGGGGATGGTACAGTTCGGTCTCGTCACATCTCCTTCCCCAAAGGCTCGATTTCGTCGCATCTCCCACTCCAGAGGTCCGGTATCGTCAAGTCTTCTCCCCAACAGCCCCGAGACCGTAAAGAGAATTCACACTGCGTGTCTTGCGTTCCTTGCGAGGAGGCTGGGACTGATAGACAGAGGCAGGCGTGCTCATGCATGTCTACTGTAATTTACACCCAAGGGTTTTCCCAAAACGCAAGGCTTGCTTTTTCAATTCAGCTCATCCTATTTCCACACCCAAATCTACTTGCGTTTTGTATAAACCCATGGATGTAAGTGGACTTACGTCTGCCTACCTGTCCAAAAATTGAACAAAGGATACATGACACGCATAGTGTGAAACCCTCTTTGCTCGCCCGGTTGACTGCCGTCTGGTTCGCTATGCTTTTCCCACTGGATCCAATCGACCACCCTTGCAATCGACGATCATGTGAGAAACGAAATTTCCCTCACGTCCAAATCGTATACCAAGTTTTAGAGATAGAGTTATCCGACACCGAGCGTTTAATTTCCTGTTCCTTCTCGTCGTCTGGACGGTCTCCGACTTTCGGTCGACCGTACTCATCTAGGGAACCCGAAGCACCCGGCGGACCTCAGTACGTTGGAATTTCCCCCGGGATAGCCGCGGAGGCGAAGTAAAGAAACGCCTTACCGAAGAACTGATTGCTGATGGTGAGGTTCTGCTCGTCCGAGGAGGAATCGAAGAAGACCCAGCTCCGATCCGCGCATTCTTGGATGGTGTTGAGGACGTGGTGGCGTTCCGAGAGGAGGAGGGAGACCCAACCCTGTTCCCTTGCAAGCATCTGGTTCACGATATCCCCCAGGCTCTCCACGAACATCTTCCCTTTCTCCAACTGCATTTCCGCATCGTCGCTGCAATTTTCCATCTCCATCTCCATGAAAGTCCAGGACTCTAGATACGAACCGGTCTCGAAGCTTCAATGCAAACGTTTCCGTCGCCGTCTTCCGAATTCATCAGATTATTATTATCCAGAAGTGAACGATTAAGAGTCAATTTCAACATTTTATAAGGGGTACCGGAAAGTAATGTCTTTTTTTGTAACCCAAATATAAACGTTATTTTTTGGCGTGTTTTCCTTTGCTTTTAAATGAATTTCATTTATAGGCCTAGAGATCTCTTCTTTGCCATACACATTTCGATGGCAAAACTTGTTTCAAAATTTTCAGCAAAAATGTCTGGCCACATTCCTGAAGAGATCCATATACGACATTGTATGCTATATGAGTTTCGTAAGGAAAGTAAGGCAACGGAGACCACCAAGAACATTTGTGGTGCTTATGGAGATGTATTGGATGTCAGCAAATGCCAGCGTTTGTTCAGAAAATTCCAGTCAGGCGATCTTGACCTCTCGGATGACCATCATTCGGAACGATCGGTGAAGCTGGACAACGATCTCCTGAGGTCAGAGATCGAGTTAGACCCCTGTCAAACCATCCAACAATTGGCAGAAAAACTCAATTCTTCGTGGTCCAGTGTTCAAGAAAACCTTCAACAAATCGGGAAGGTCAATAGACAAGGCGTTTGGGTTCCCCACCAACTCTCAACTGAAAACAAACCCCAGCGCACAATAATTCGCAATTCATTGATGACGAGACAAGAGAGAGAACCATTTCTTCATCGAATTGTTACTGGAGATGAGAAATGGGCTCTTTATGTCAACACCAAGCGGAAGAACCAGTGGCTATCCCCTTGCCAGCAGCCGGTTCCGACAACAAAACCAGGCCTACACCCACAGAAAGTCCTGTTGAGCGTTTGGTGGGACGGTGTCGGTATAATACACTTTGAGATATTGGAGACGGGTCAGACCATTACTGCAGACCTCTATTGTCAACAATTGGACCGTTTGCACCAGGCTCTGATTGAGAAACGTCCAGCACTGGTCAACAGAAAAATGGTAATTCTGCAGCACGACAACGCGAGATCACATTCTGCAAAAATGACCCAACAGAAGATGAAAGATTTGGGTTGGGAAGTCCTGCCTCACTCCCCATACTCACCCAACATTGCCCCATCAGATTATCATTTATTCCCATCTCTGCAGCAGTTTCTTAGTGACAAGACTTTCAGAAATATTGATGTTATCAAAACTGCTCTCCCGGAATTCTTTGCCTCAAAGCAAGCCTCCTTCTATAAACAGGGAATTGAAAAGTTGATTAAAAGATGGGAAACTGTCCTTGATAATGATGGGGATTACAAAATTTATTGAAACTAAAAAAAAACTACCTGTAAAAGCAAATGTTTGTGATGAATAGAAAAAAACGACATTACTTTCCGGTCCCAATTTCCGGTCCAATATCGTGTGTACCACACGGATACATTTTGTGATGTTTTACACGATTTCTCTGCTTACAATTACTGGAAATTAAACACAAATACAGTGAACTCTTGATGTAACGCCACTCGTTAAACCGCTACTCTCGCATATCGCCAACTCTTTACTCTTGACAAATCCTCCCCATAAGCTCATTATGCGCTCACCCTCGTCATAGCGCCACCCTCTGCTAACACCATCAAATGCCAAAACGTGTTTTTTCCGCATAAATCCTCGTTATTCCGCCAAGTAGCAAATGCATCGCAATTCTTATCCAGTATTAATCCATTCCGTGTCACCGGGAAATGCCAGTCGAAAACGTCTCTTTCTTGTGAAATTCTCTCGTAACGGTCTTGGAAATACCTACAGTGATTTTGAAAATATTCCACCATGTACCGTTGCCCTGTAATGACCGTTTTGGATCGTTCCGGACCAAAATATGTCAATTTGGGTATACTCGCATGGGTAGAATCCCAATTAACACAGAATGTTGATGAAACGTTTCCGAAATGTCGCCTATGTTGCTCTACGTTACAAGTTGATGTAGAACATTGATAAAACATTGCTTCAACGTTTTCACGTGGAATGTTGCTGGGACACTTCTACGAATGTTATTGCAACATTTGCTATCAATATTGAGCGAATGTTGACACTCGACATCGACAACGTAACGGCATCATTTCGATTTAACATGGACTTGGAAGTTTTAGGGAATTGTAAGGTTGTCCTCCTTGCCACGAGATTGAGGCGTAAAACTCGCCTTTCGAACAGTACACAAAAGTGCCCTTCTCCCTTTCCCTAGAATCGTCCTGCACAGGAATGTTTAGTACCTTGCTACATGTCTCGCATTGTCTCATTATATATAATGAGACATTGTATATATAATCAATGAACACGGACACTTCTTCATTTGTTATCCTCACATTCGGGACAGATTCATGGGACCAAGATCAAAAGCTAGCTCATATTACCCGAAAGAACCTGTCATGACGATATCCCAAGTAACTCAAGATGTTCCAGAAACATTTAGAAAATGTTGAAGAACAATGTTGCCTCTATGTGTAAATGTCCAAAACGTCAACGTTGTTCGAATGTTGCGAAAGAACATTGCATCGACTTTGTAAATCGTTACTTATTCATTGCATATACTGTATGTTGCAGAAACGTTTCAGGACTTCTGTTGATGGAAAACGTTGCTTCACTGGCATCTAATCTGGACCTATATTGGGATTTGTACCAGGACAAAGCCTGTACTGATATAACCCCTACCCATGCATAATACAGCATCTGTATCGTGTATAGGCAGGAGACATAGTACATTTTTGGATTTAATCTTCCGCTGGATGTACTTAATATGGCACATATCAGGAAAAGATTCACCCACTATGATATATTGAGTGTCCGCGGATTCAGTTCTTTTCCTCATCTCGTTCTCATGATGAGGAAATGAGGAATTGAGATCAGAGACTCTCTACCAACATTTTTATTTTCAAAAAGAATGTAATTAATGAGCTCTTGGAAAAGGTTCTTTTTAGGAATATGACCTTCTTATCTTGACCCCATGAATCTGTCTGGAATATGAGGATAACAAGTGATGAAGTGTCCGTGTTCATTGATTCCTATAATAAGACAATGCGAGACATACAATACTTGATAGCAAATGTTGCAATAACATTCGTAGAAGCGTCCCAGCAACATTCCATGTGAAAACGTTGAAGCAATGTTTTATCAATGCTGTACATCAACTTGTAACGTAGAGCAACATAGGCGACATTTCGGAACGTTTCATCAACATTCTGTGTTAATTGGGATTCTACCCATGCGAGTATACCCAAATTGACATATTTTGGTTCGGAATGATCCAAAACGGTCATCACAGGGCAACGGTACATGGTGGAATATTTTCAAAATCACTGTAGGTATTTCCAAGACCGTTACGAGAGAATTTCACAAGAAAGAGACGTTTTCGACTGGCATTCCCGGTGACACGGAATGGATTAACCTTTTCCACTCGAATGGGTGAGTATACTCGCCCATTGGTACATTGAGTGTTGCAAAAATTCCAGTGGAAAAGGTTAATACTGGATAAGAATTGCGGCGCATTTCGGAAACGTTTCAACATTCTGTGTTACTTGGGATAGGACCGCATGAATGACGGGTATACCCGGAGTGACACGGAATGTGCTAATCATCGCTAAATATTTGCTGCCATTGTTGGAGGTGACACATAACCGTAGAATAGCCGTGCGTTAGACGAGTGTACGAGTAGAGTACCGGAGGGGATCATGGATGGCAACATCAGCTCATCCATTTAGTCTATATTTCCTTCAGAGATGAGAGATTTCGGTATCGGAGCCACTTGCATGCTGCAGTACATTCTATATAACGTCACCCGCACCATAGTGCCAAAATCAGCGACAACCAAGATCCCAAGTAACACAAGATATTCCAGCAACGTTTAGGAAATGTTGATGAACAATGTTGCATCTATGGGTAAATGTCCAAAACGTCAACGTTGCTCAAATGTTGCGAAGGAACATTGCATTTACGTTGCAAATCGATACTTATTCATTACATATACGTTGCAGATACGTTTCAGGATTTATGTTGCTGCAATGTTGATTAAAAACGTTGCTTCACGGACACCTAATCTGGCCTATATTGGCATTACGGAAAAGCGTAGGCTTCACTGGTCCAGAACTGGACCGATATTCGACCAATATTGAATTATTTATTTCATCCTTTCGTACATTCTCATCAACAGGACGAAGCCTGTACTGGTATAACCCCTACTCCATGCATAATACAGTTTCTGTATCATGTACAGGCAGGAGATAGTACATTTTTGGAGGTGATCTTCCCCTGGATGTGCTAAATTGCACAATACAGGAAAAGGTCCGAGAGCAATGTTCTATGGAGTGTCCACGAGATCAATCCTTCGTTTCCTCAGCTAGTACCCAGAATGAGGATATGAAGAATTGAGATCACAGACTCTCTACCATCTACATTGTCCTGCAGTATGAACTCGACGAGTTCTTGGAAAGGGTTCTTTTTGGTAATATGAGCTTTTTTTATCTTGACCCCATTAATCTGTCAGGAAAATGAAGATAACAGGCGATGAAGTGTCCGTGTTCATTGATTCCTAAAATGAGACAATGTGAGANACTGGTCCAGAACTGGACCGATATTCGACCAATATTGAATTATTTATTTCATCCTTTCGTACATTCTCATCAACAGGACGAAGCCTGTACTGGTATAACCCCTACTCCATGCATAATACAGTTTCTGTATCATGTACAGGCAGGAGATAGTACATTTTTGGAGGTGATCTTCCCCTGGATGTGCTAAATTGCACAATACAGGAAAAGGTCCGAGAGCAATGTTCTATGGAGTGTCCACGAGATCAATCCTTCGTTTCCTCAGCTAGTACCCAGAATGAGGATATGAAGAATTGAGATCACAGACTCTCTACCATCTACATTGTCCTGCAGTATGAACTCGACGAGTTCTTGGAAAGGGTTCTTTTTGGTAATATGAGCTTTTTTTATCTTGACCCCATTAATCTGTCAGGAAAATGAAGATAACAGGCGATGAAGTGTCCGTGTTCATTGATTCCTAAAATGAGACAATGTGAGACATATGGCAAGGTACTAGACATTCATGTGCGGGACTATTCCAGGAAAAGGGAGAAGGGCACTTGTGTGTACTGTGAGAAAGCGAGACTTACGTCCCCATCTCCTGGTAAGGAGGACAACTTTACAATTCTCTAAAACTTCTAAGTCCATGTTGT
>CAJPEV010005205.1:0-14654 GCA_905338385.1 Darwinula stevensoni
AGTCGAAAGGTGACCTGCACCTCTGCAAGGTGATGCTCTCCGTATAGTGGGACGTGAAAGGTGTCGTGATGTTCGCGCTGCTTCCTCCCGACACCACCATCACGACGACCTTTTACTGCGACCAACAAGAGATATTGAGACGGAAACTCTCCACGGCACGGCCGGAACGTGACAAAGTGCTGTTCCTCCACGACGATGCCCGGCCCGCATATCGCAATGATGACCCGGCTCAAACTCATCGCCTTCGAATGGGAGATTCTGCCGCACATACCGTACTCCCCGGACATTGCTTCGTCGGACTAATACCTTTTCCGCGCCCTGCAGAACCGCCAAAAGAGAAAAAGTTCGACGACCAGAAAGACCTCGAATGCTACTTGCGACAGTTCTTTGAGTCTCAGCCCCCATCGTTCTACCACGGCGGAATCCATTCCCTGGCTGGAAGGTGGAGACATGTAGTGGAACACAATGGTGCTTACATTGTTGACTGACATTGTATAGTTGCCGAATAAAATAGCTTCTATCAAATATTGTCTGAAACTGCAGGAACTTTCCGGCTAAGGCGGAATCCATTCCCTGGCTGGAAGGTGGGGACATATAGTGGAACACAATAGTGCTTACATTGTTGACTGATATTGTATAGTTGCTGAATAAAATTGTTTTCTCAAATATTGTCTGAAACTGCAAGAACTTTCCGGCCAACCCAATAGAATTCATCCTCCTTTATCTGCCTGCTTCTGAATGAGCCAGAACATTTCTCTTTCTAGTCCTTCCAGGAAGCATAGCCTAACATCCAGAATTCCTCCTACATTTGTGCCCTGGAACAAGGGCGTGTTGTGAGTCTAAATAGGGTAATCACCCGTGTATGGCAGGTTCCTAGTTTTTGACCAGCAAATTACAAATCAAACATTCCATTCGTTCGGTTGTTCCCAGGCGTTCTAGTGACGTCGTAACCTAAGAGAACCAATTACTCGTCGTCTCAGTATGCTCATGGGATCACTTTCTGGTGGGAACCGTGTCAACGTTTTTCCAGAAGGCGTTCGTAAATTGTGTGTCCTTTTAGCCTTTGTGCCAAGCCATTGCCCAGCATCCTAATTTTTATTTACTGCCATACGTCCTTGCTGCAGCCGATTTCTCTTTTTTATGATTTCCGCATTTGAACAACTGACTAGTTGTGATACTTGAATACTTTTTAGGTATGAAAGAACTGTGCTTATTGGGTGGCCAATATCTTGGGGCGTCAATGATGTCATCCAATTACTGGCCACTCATCCGAAAGTAGCCAGCTGAGGAGATTTCTCATGGTCCCAGGTGTTAACCCTTCGCACAGTGCAAAAAAACCTGACAGGAATTGCATGTTTCATACTAGGAATCGTACTTTCTTTGGCATACCTGCAAACTTCTCTCCTTTCGCTGTAACATTACAGACAGAAATAATTGTTTCTTCATATGAAGTATAGGTGCGATCAATCACTCTGCCTGCATTATTACGTGTACAGTGGAAATTAAAAAAAAATGTTTAGGGAAGCCACAGGAGTAAGATTTCCGATCTAAATGTGACAAGTTCTTGCCGCATTTTTTAATGCTCTGACATTACGAGGGCGTTTCCAAGGGTCATTATAAGAACATCCCAGTCGAAAGCGATGAAGGTTTCATCTGCCATCGTTGGCACTTTGTGTCTTCACTAAAAACGACGAAGAGCTTCTAAATTTCCATGGAGCACCGGCAGCTCGTAATTTGCAGCAATAATAGCAATTCAATGGAGGGAGGGCAAGCGTGGGTGAACTCAGTCTCTATTCACAAGCTGCTACTGCTACAGATCACGAGTCGCCACTACTACGAAGATGTCATGGGTCTCTTGGTCGATGAGCTCATGAAAGAAACTAAATTCTTATAGGCCAAGGGCCTCAATTGTGCGACATTTTCATTCTTTTTTGTTTAATGAATTGATTTGGTTTGATTCTTGTAGCCAATAACCAGGTGAAGTGGCCAAACATTGGAATAGATCGGCTAAGACAGGGGTGTCAAACTCAAATCGGTCGGAGGGCTGCATTCCCTACCCTGCAGATGCCTGCGGGCTGCATCCATAATTTTCCACTGAAATTTGCGGTGACAGTCTATCCAAGCAGAATTTTCTAAAACACACGGCGGGCCGTATGTCACCCCTGGGCTAAGATATGGATTTTTCATGTTGACACGAATATAACCACGTTTAACCACACATCCGGAATGATGCGAAGTGAACCACACCAGGATATTTGCATCACTTTCACTATCACCAAAACTGAAAGGTCTGTCGCTCCGCTTCGCTTCAAATCCGGAGGAACTACTATCATGCTCAGCAATGGGCTCATGTGGCCAAAAACTGGGATATACGTATACCCTAAATATCCATAAATACCCCCTTGTAAACCCTAAATGAATAAGGCTTCTAGGATACGAGTATGTTGACCCAAATTTTATCCCTTCCCCTTTCTGCCGTGGCTGCCCTTTTCTCCCCTACCATGCTGGTATAAGGCTATAGGCCTTTGATGGAGCATGAGTGTCCCATTTCTGTTTTCCATGTCCTCGTTTCTGCCTCGCCTAAAGAAAAGACCTGCATATATCTTTTTCGTGGAATGGTACGAGGGTCGCTCGGAAAGTAATGCACAATAATTTTTTCTCACTCTGTATTGAAGATAAATGCATGAAATTAACAGGTAATGCCCGTCAGGGCTTTGTAACGAACCACCTATTTTTCGACATAGTCAACATTATGAGCAATACACTTTTCCTACCGTTTTACAAGAGCATGAATTCCATCACGATAGAAACTCTTGTCCTGGTGACGAAGCCATCGTTGAACTGCATTCTTTACATCCTCATCATTCTCAAAGTGAGGTCCTCTGAGGCCGTCCTTCATTGGTCCGAAGAGGTGATAGTCGGACGGTGCCAGGTCCGGGTTGTAAGGTGGATTGGGCAAAACTGACCATCCAGGAGAACCGATATTCACACATGTGGCCCGACTGGTGTGCGGACGTGCGTTGTCGTGCTGGATCAGGACATCACCCATGTCTTTGTTGGGTCGTGCTTCTTCATACGCACGTGGAGCTTTTTCGAAGTGTCACTGTACTGCTGGGAGTTTATTGTGGTACCCTTCTCCATAAAATCCACCAAGATGACGCCTTCAATGTCCCAGAATATGGTTGCCATGACCTTGCCAGCTGACTTCTGCACTTTGAACTTTTTTTGATGGGTGAATTTTTGTGATGCTATTCCATGGATTGGCGTTTCGTCTCAGGGTCATAGTGATGAACCCACACTTCATCACCCGTGATGATACGACTGAGAAAAATGTCTCCCTCGGCTTCGTGACGAGCAAGAAGATCGGTGCAAATGGTCTTCCGTTCAGCTTTGTGCTCAACTGTCAGCATCCGTGGCACCCACTGGCAACACACTTTGGAATAACCAAGGATGTGGAGGATACTCTGCAGAGCGTCCTGACTAATTTCCACCAATTGGCACAGCACCTGAGTGGTGATACGCCTGTCATTTTGGATCAATTCTTCCACTTTCCTGATGTTCTCGTCAGTGGTGGCAGTGATGGGACGTTCCGAGCGCGCCTTGTCTTCAACGCTTGACTCTCCAGATTTGAAGCGACTCACCCATCGTCTGACAGTGCTATCATCAACGCAGGCATCATCATAAAAAGCTCTCAGGCGGCGGTGGATATCTGCAGGCTTTACTCCCCCCCAACAAAGGAATTCAATTACAGCTCTCTGCTTCTCACGTACCTGTAGTGCGGCAGCCATTTTGAACGTGTCTACTGCTGTAGCCCCCGTCACTTATTTCTCAAATTTGCACAATTTTGGCGGGAAAGGTCACCATTTACGTGGAAAATCTTAAATTGATCCTAGCTTACATGCATTTCATTTAAAAAATTATTGTGCATTACTTTCTGAGCGACCCTCGTATATATACCAGGGGTAAATAAAATACACGAGTTGTTACTAATACGATAATTTCGAGAGTCAAAGAAGCTATTTATTTTTTGCTACAGAGACTCTTGTTCCCTCCTTTACCTGGAACTGTAGGGTAAAACACCCAGTGATGAATCAGCTACCGGTGGTGAATCATGAAATTGGGAGGCTGACATTTTTTGACGTCATTGCTTAGGACCACCAACTGCCAGGAAAGTGAGACCACATTGGGGTCTTGGTCCTGACTGAATGGAAGATGGAAGACTAAATCCCAACCCAATTCAGTGATAGTTGCAGTATTTCTAAAACTTGCTTTGCTTTCTTCCAAATTTTGCTAAATTTTACCAACTTTGGCCTGAACTTTCGTTTGGTTCTAGCTGCAAACATGATTATTTTTTAAATGATAGACCATATAAAAGTCTTTGAAGATGAAGTGTTTTCTATTTATTTTTTCTTTCTATTTTACTATTACTCTGAGAAACGGAATCTTGGGAATTTATTCGAGATTGGGCATCTCAAGCCAAGTTCACCGTGAAGCATTTAATGAATTATTTAGACAAGATAGATAAAATTATTAACAATAATAGAACGATACGTAGAATCATACGGTTATAACCCCATGGGATATCAGTGAAAGGGGAGCCTCTTTTGAGTCCCAAAAGTCATTGTCACTAGAAGGGCTCTCCTCTTGGAACCGGTGATTTAAAAAAAAAGATTTCCCCATAAAAATGGAGGTCCCTGGTCTAACTTTCCCAAGATTGCATTTTTGGGCTTGAAACGTGGAAATTATCTTAATTAAAAAAATTCCATTTTTCCATGATTGAGAAACAATAAATCTAATCAAGTTAGAATTGCTCTTTCTTTGAACGTCCCTCGAGGGGCGTTAAAAAATATTGCCTCCTTCTGCTTTCTGTAATTATTGACTCTACAGGAGAATGAGGTGATTGTTCATGAAGAACGGAATGTGGGTTTTAATTGTATATTATTTCCTCCTTTCTCTGCGTATCATATGATAGGGACGGAACAATTTTAATTGAATCTAGTTACACCCACTGAACTCTGGTCTTACAGAGTAGCTGGTGTAGGTGACGTAATGAAATGAGAAGACATGATACTTTGCATACTCCTTGAATGTATACCGGAGTCTGTTCGTCCTAACTTATTGAAATTGTGTTAGTAGTTATCTCAGGGACAGAGCCCTAACTGCCGGTGGGCTGCTCGCTCCAGAAAAGGAATGAGAAGCCTGGAAAGCGACCGCTGGTCCACTGTACGATCCCAAGGAACTGTGCTTGCTTCTAGAGGTCATAGTTGAAGAGGATGCACGTGGTGCATGATACAGCTAATAGTGTGACCATCACGACCATCTCGACGGGGACTGCTGAGACCATTCACCATTCCAACCTCTGAATGAGGAAGATTAGTGCTAGATGAGTGCCCCACATGCTCACATATGTATAGGAACAGGAACGGAGGGACATTTTTTAGTGAGAACATCACTCAAGTTGAAAATAGAAATTCAAAGCATTCTCCCTAAGTTATTACTAATGACGGAACCTGGATTTAGTTTTTTAGTCCAGAAAACTAGTTAGGAAGAAAGCACACATGACTGGAACGACCAGTCACTCCAATATGGCAGAAGATGATGTGTGTGGTGCTTCATGGCATTTTTTCATCTCTAAAATTCCTAATAATTGACGTTCCAGTTCCAAAAGGGATACTTATTACATGGCGATTCTTGGTTAGAATAATATTATGAGAAGTTGAAAAGGTTACCAGGGAGAGATGAGAAAAGTCGGCACGAGGAGGCTTAAAGCTTCTGCCTGGCAATAGCCCAAGTGACAGGTCGGAAGATTTTTTAATCACTAGTGATGGACATAGTGAAGTGATGCAGTCCCCCCCTCCTTCTCTATAGGTCCGATCTCATCCCAAGCTACTTCTCGTTGTTACCAATTCTCAAGTCTGAACTGGCAGGGAAGCGCCCTGAAATTGAGAATGATCTGGAATGTGAAAACTTACAGTGCTCGAAACCGCACACAGATAGGACTATTCAAAATGCAATCATTGCAGGATACTGATGATTAAATCCTACTTAGAGATAGAGCAGGAGTACGTGGAATAGGTGAGTGAAGATGACATTAATATGATCTCATTCGCGAAAAATTAATAAGGAGGCAATACTTATTGAACGCCCATCGTAAGTTGTAAAGTGAGTAAATTAAGTAAATTAACTAGCTTCTTAGCTTGAATTGTTTTGGATTTGAGAGATAGTTTTTCATCCGAGTGGTCATTTTGCTTTTCATTTCCCAAAAATTAAGAGCGCCTAGTTTCAGAAACAACTTAACAGTAAACCATTGACATTTCTGCTTTTCCAGTTTCGAATAACCCCTAAAAGCCATGCCTTTTGGCAGTTGTATTCCAGTCGGCGGAGCAACCAACTTCCTGAAATTTGAACTATTTCACACAGATTAGCTCATAGTCATCCCTGGACCCCCGACTATCGAGAAAGGCTCGTTCATGACTCTTATCTCCATGACTCATGAACACCTCCCACGCCTGGAATAACAACCATTTCGCATCGGCTCCATACCAGAATCTCAAAAAGAAAAAACACGCGTCAAATTTCACCCTTTCGAACTGCTGTGCTTTCGTTTTCGGTAGATTTACTCTATATAACCTGGGTGTTGAACGACTTGGGCTTCGATCGACCAGGATTTAAATGATTGAAATAAATTCTGGTCGACCTTTCCTTCAACCCTTTTCTTCGCCTACCTGCTATTTCAGCGTTCGGAGAAAAGCTAGAGCTTTCGATAACCGAATCGCCTGAATTGCGCACAGGGAGCGCCTTATCGAGGTACACGTAAGAATCTGCTGCACCACGTAAGTTCTGGGATTTTTTTCGTCTCTACCAGGGAAGGAAACCCCATATTAAGATAGACGCGACCAGGCGTCATCCTACGATGTGGCCTATTCTCATCGTGAAAGGGACAGATTTAGAGTTTCCATTTTTTCCCCACTCGGGAACTTCTTTAAATGAAATAGGAGGACTTACAGGCGACGAAGATCATTATCCACTTCGATTTCCTTTGATACGCCATAATTGCACAAGTATAATCTCCTTCGCTTGCCGCGTGGAAACTAAGAATTATCCGCTTTGAAAATGGGAAAGGAAGGTGAACCGTAGTGTTCATAGGCGGCGGCGTCCTAAAATAAAACCAACTGTTGTCATTTCCATTTGCAAAGCCGATAAGATAAGGAATGCAGGAGAATTGTCTTCTCACTCTCTTACTCTATTTTGTTTACTTCCCTTTTGCCAAGTATTGATTTCTTTCGAGTGTACGATCAAGATCGGATAAGAAATACAATGATAAGCTTAAGTTTAATACTGACTCCATAGTGAGCAATTAAGAGAAACAATTTAGCCCTAGGCGGAAATCGTGATCTACGATGGTAGTATTTCATGCCATTAAACTTAAACTTTATATCATTGAATGTTATGGGGTTTTCTCTGATTTAGGCCACTCGTCATGCACCAAGCCCAAACAGCATGTTTATGCTAATTTTACGTAAACTGAATGTAAACTTTTTGTCCATTTTATATCATTTTTACGCAAACCATTGTCAAGATGTCAACATGTTTGCAGAAATGTCATCTCTGTGATACGTAAACGGTGATATAAAATTAACGTCAATTTTACGTAAAATAGACATTCCCGTTTGCATCCCAAACAGCATGTTTACATTCATTTTACGTAAGATTTATGTTAATTTTTCCCCTGGCATTCATGCGTATTTAAAGAGTCAATCAGTACCATTGAAGAGAATTGATATACTGAACCTCCTATTCCTTTACATTCTTCAGAATTCTAGGGTGGTTGGACAAGTACACGAGTACTCATCCTCACTAGCACTCAAGAGTACCAAACTACTGCTTCCTCCTCCCGTACCGGAACATCGGGAGGTGGTGTAGATGTTCAAAGGAGCTCACTTCCTTTTAAGATGGAGTAGATGTAGTACTCGTGCTGGGATTCTACTCTTCCCTAATCCCGTGCACTGCTGTAATAAAAAGCTTAACTTCAGCATTTAATGAGTCCCTGAGTCATATATTATTTAAAAAAATATATAACAATTTCATGTTTTCCATATATATATTCATGGATTGCATAAAAAAGTAGGAGGATGGTAAGAAAACCTGATACTATATCAGGAAAACCAGAATGGAGTGACGTCTAGTTGATGTAAAATACACGTACACTTTGGTGACGTAAATAGAGGAACGTAAATTTTACGTAAACGTGATGTCATTTTCATGGCAATCGCAAGAAATTTCCATTGTTTGCAAAATATTGAGACCTTGTTTACGTGAACATGCTGCTTGGGAGTAAGCATTTTCCTTTCGAGTTATGCGACAGACGGAGTCAGGTCGCACTATCTGCAAAAAGTGAACAGGGAATGAAACAGACAATACCATTTGGTGTTCCAAAGGTTTTTCACTTGATACGCTAATAATTTTCCTATGGCTGTGTTTTAATCCTGTAATTTCTCATAAGTTCCTGAAGGTTGTAAACCAAATTGCAAAAAGTTTTGCCACATAAAGAGAAATTGGAGAAACATTTTTTACAACTGGTTCACTGCTTGCTGGAAAAGTGATGGCTTAAGCTCCAGTTCTGGGAAGAGAAGATCTCCAGGTCAAACTCTTCTACAACCTCAAACAATGCCAAGGACTACCAAGATGAGATGCAAGCGGTACTATGAGACTGTGATCACGCTTATAGCACAGTCATTCAGTGCAGCTATATTTTCAGGTTGGAAAGGGAGGGTTTCAAATACGATCCTAAATCAGGTCACATAATGGTAATATCTGAGGAAGAAAAAGTTGCGGCAGTGACGTCACAAATAAGAGATAACACCCATATCACATATCAGCAGATGGACCAAGAAGTGGGAAATGCATCAGCCGCACTTAAGAACAATTCTTCATCAAAATGTACAGATTTAGAGGATTTTCTAATACTACAGAGACATCTGGTGGCTTGTCATCAACAACACTTCTATGAGGCGTGCTTCGTGGTAGCGGAATCGGGAATCGACTCTTTCGGGGATTCGACCCGAAGGGATCCCTCAACGCAACAGGCTTGTCTCATTGAGTCCTCTGCTCGGCCATGGAGGAATTGCTGATGTGGGCACGCTAGGTGGAGGATCGACAGTGACATCTACAGTATATTGCGACCCTGTCAATGAATGGGATTCGAGCGGAGTCTCTAGTTATACTCTACTGTATAGGCTGGACTGATAACACCACCCGGTGGCTGGCCGCGGACCAACTCAACCCTAAGATCTCCCTGCCCTTCCACAATGCACCTACACTCACCTCGTCCGACTCCATCATCTTTCTCTTTACTCTTCAATATATATTCCACCTCATCTCACTCGACCCTTTTGTAAAGGGCATGTCTTGTAAATAAAGGACATTGATAAATTTAAAAAATCGATAAGGGGGACCGAAGACCTTCGTAAACCCCTTGACTAGGAGATTTATTTATGCGGGACCGCCAACCTTTCAGTCCTTGAAAGCTCCACGACCAGGAGGTAAAGTACCAAGTACTTGAATACAGGTACGACCTAAGTCCTGAAGAAGTGGGTACGGACAGAATACACTTTGCGACCGGGAGACGTAACTCCCCGGAACAGGCCCGACCGCGCCTTTGGAAATTTCCACCTTAGTTCACCGCGACCGCGGGTTGAAACTAAGCGGGCGGGAACGACGAGCCTATTGCGTACCAACATCCTAGCACGAGCAAGTATCGCCGCCGAGCCGGCTGAGTCGCGAGGACGCGTTGTTTTCCCTCGCGGTACCATCGAGGAAGAGACGGAGGTCTCCACGACCGTAGAGAACCCAACCTGCTACCCTACAATGAGCAAGGACCCCTTCGCCGACCGCCACGGAGAGTTCTCCATCTCTGGACCATTTGTCTTTTCGAGTGATGAGGAACCTGAGCGACTTGTCGAATGTTGGTTGTGTACATTTGTGATAAGGATCAGAAATACATGCTTGATCGTGTTGTCCCTTGAGTTTCCTTGACCTTATTTCCACCTGGACCCATCAAGTCCCGAACCTCCGACGCCGGTACCTCGCCAAGAAGGGTCTACTAAGCCTACTGAGGCCTGGGTCTACTGACCCATTACTCCGCGGGCGAACGGTGCACTACGAAATCTGGTGATCGGAGTTCTTTAATAATCCCGTGGGATTAAGGCGGCGCAGTACCCTCCCTGAAAAAAGAGCTAGTGCCGAAGCATTTCATAGATCTCGGAAAGTGTCTCCCCACCTCTCAGACTCGTCGGCTCTCGGGCCAAGGGCGAGGACGAGGGGGTGGAGCGTGAGGTCAAGGCCCATCCCCTCCCGCCTTCCCCTTCCAATCCAGGTCCCCGCCTCGAGAAACCATACCCTTGTAGATATCGTTTGCCTGAGAACAGTAGTAGCGTTCTAAATCAATTCAGAATTCAGACTCAATAAATCTAATAAAATGTATTTTGATCCTACATATTGGATGGAACCTAGGCATTGCGACCAAGCCGTTTTATTCTTTTCGTTGACGTTGACACAGGCCAGGCGGTTGATTGCTACCAATTAGCATCAATTTATAATTTTCCTTCCTGAGTCCTAAAATGAATCCCCTTAATTTTATCACCTAAACCACTATGATGAAGAGATCTTCCAGCTTCTTTCCTTTCTTGTACAAACCACTAATTCATTTCACAGGTACTTTATCTTTTCTCTCCCTTCACTTTTCTTTATCCCTTGAGAGGTGGACCTCCTAAATTAATTGATGAAATGGAAATTCCAACTTCATCCTGCGAGAAGGTCAGACGATGCAGTACAATACGGAAGGAGAAATGCAAAGAATTCCACGCTGAGAGGGTAGGATGAAAGGTAGTCCTCGAGGGCGATGATGTCATCACCCCACTTGAAGCTTCATTTTCTTCTCCCTTCTTGCCCTGGCCTCACCATAGCCTGCGGCTCTGTCTCTTTCACCAGTCATCCTCTTTTTCCCATTGCAGTAAATTACAGTCTACCATTGAATTCTTTCCCACTGTGGCACTTGCTCTTCATGCTTATCCTAGATTCGTTCCTCTCGTGATTTATTCCTTCTCAATTTGTCTACTAAAACAAAATCCTTCAATGACGGTAGTAATTAAAAAAAAATGTTTAAGAGTAAAAATTCGATATTACTCTTTCTCCCGGAAATAGTCCTACGTATTACCCGTTCAAATCTCCTACCCCCCTCTCTCCATAAATTCAGCCGATGATAATTATTTTACTGTATTTATGCACACAGGACACCCTGATCACTGTTGCAATATAAAACCACCCTGACTTTCAATGACTTCAGGAACACGAGTTTTCATACTTCATACTAGATCATTAATACTAGCACGGCCAAGTACATTGGGAGTGCCTTCCACTCGAAAATATGTTTGTCTTCAAATTCTCAATGAAACACCGGGGGGGGGTGTCCAAGACTTCATATCCCCTGTATAAGAGGGTGCCTTTTGGAGCTATTCCAAGCTTTAGCTAGGAGAGAAATAGAATGAATATTCCATACTCTTCACAGTTACAGGCGATTTGTCTCTGGATCCATGGTAAAGTCCAAAGAGAGAGTATATTAATTATAGCTCATTTTTCGAGCTGATTCTTGACCGCACACAGAGAAGAGAGGTCATCTTGAATAAGATGACCTCTTTCCGTCCCGAGAAAGGAAAAGGGGGCTTAGCTTTCTCTGTCTGTCTGGTTTCTTCGTGTTTCTCCTTCCTTTCCTACCCTGTCTAGACATGAATTCCTTGAGGGGGAATGCTCACCCTCTGTTCATCACATCCGTTAGTGAGGTGTTCCCTTTCTGGCAAATGGACTCAGAATCAAGGTGGATTGGAACATTATATAGCGAAAAAGATAGGGAGTCGGAGAGACAATGACACTGTTTTCCTCAAATGTCACTAGGGTGTGAAATTCTTTTTCGTGTCCCCAGCGTGTGCGCCAAAAAATTTAGACCTGAAAAACTCAGAGACATCAATTGTCTCATTCTGACGACCTCTATCAGTCCAGTCCTTGTACTTCAACTCAGTCGAGCCTGTTTTGGGGTTCTGTCGTTCTGACATCTAAGTTGGAGGCAAGGTCGGAACTGATCTTCGAAATTTATTCGAGAAAGACAACAGAACGTAAGAGAGGCGCTGCAAAATCTCATTCCAAATGTGTCTCCTTATCCTAATGACTTTTTTGGTATTGTTTTTCCAGGATTCACGAAGATTAAGTGATTTTTTTCAAATATTATTATTATTTTTTTTCTATATCAAAATGGTGTGACGAAAATAAAATGTTCGTAGCATAAGGTCCAAAAAAGGTCACCACCCACTGTCGTCAACAGAAATCAGCAAGTGCTGATTTACCATGGTTTCAAAGGCGTCTAACTGCTAAACAGTGTCTTGCAGAGATGAAATTATAACTGGGCGGTCTAGCCCCTTCTATGTGATTTGTGGATGACTGGTTTCACAAGTTCTGGTGTGGACATTTTAGTCTGGAGAACGGGCCCTGTGAAGGTCGTCCAATTTCATGAAGTGACGAGACAAATGTGGTTGAAGTGAAGGTAATGAATGAAGATCGAAATGTGGAATGCTGTCGCAGAAGACCCAGCAAACATAGTAACGTTGTGGGAACTTTCTCCCAGGGTCAATACAGTGTCATCGACGTTGAAGGTCAAAGACCAACGTTGCGTGAATATTGTTGCAGTGTTATGGCATTATGATACCTTTTTAAATCGCATTTTTAGATAATATTTATGGTAGTTTCATGGAATATGCATCGCCAAATAGGGAAAAAAAAATTTTCCCGCAAAACGACAAAGAACCTATCCAGTGTTACTACCCCAGTAAAACCAGATATTGGGTGAATGCTGGACCAACATTGGGCACGATGTCTACATGCATCTTGCCATTATTGCCAATATCGGTTAAATATTGGCTCGATATTGACTTCCCAATTTTGCCATTCCATCATCGATGCAATATTAAACTGATGACGCGATGATCCAATGAGCCCAATTTCCACGGAGGAGTTAATTTTGAGGAAATGCTGAAGTTCTCCTCTTGCCCACTAGATGGAGGTATGGGTCTCGCTTTTGCACAGTACACAAAAGTACACTTCCCTCTTTCCAGGGAATCATCCCTCACAAGAGTGTTTATTACCTCATCATATGTTTTTCATTGCCTCATTATAACAATCAATAAAATCGGACACTTATTAATTTATTATCCATATATTCGAGACAGAATCATGGAGCCCTGTCAGTAAATAAGCTCATACTCCTTATGAGAAACCCTTGCATCGGAATATACAATTATCTCAGTAAGAGTTTCTATAAACTGGAACATATACATTGACTCTATTCTTCGCATTTGAGAGGAAGAATTATTTTTCCACTCTGAGTGTAGGATAGGAGAGTTTCTGTACTCCACAGAGCAGAAAGGGGATAGCCGTTCCCTGTAAAGTACTAAGATTAGTACTTTCATTGTTTTCATTTATCCATTGCTTTCATTATTGACCAATTACGGAATGCTACAAGGGTGGGAGTGAACATTCCAATAAGTGACATTGCAATGTTGGCTTAACGTTCAGCCAGTGTTGAGCTTCAACGTTCATCTGAGTGTTCCGATAAGCGACATTGCAATAGTGACTTAATGTTAGCTGCAAGGCCAACGAAACACTGGGAAGGTTCAAAATTAACGTTCATACAACGCTGATTGAATGTTAGTATGTTTGCTGGGTAGATGTCTTCTCCAGAACATATTTAAATGATTTCAATTTTAGTTCATTCATAGTCATTCATGAGAGCATGGGGGGGGGGGGGGCACGCGCGTGTCTGCATTAAGTTACTAAATCATACGCACCATACGGAACAAGCATGGAACAAAGAGCGTCAGGAATGAGGTATGCGCAATCACATCTCTGGTTCCCTGCACTCGCCTTTTGCATGCAGGGGAGGCTGATGCCCAAATCGCGGAGGGTTCATGTGCTTTCACACTCCCGCTCTCACTGAATAGTCAGTCGTCCTGTTACCAAATAACAAGTAAGAAAAAACTTGAAAAGTTTCCCTATGTCTGTATGACAATCACAACAGCAGCCTATAAATCTATTGGAGAAGGCAATAGATATTTTCGCTGCAGTTTGGTTAAGGGGAAAGAGGCACTTGATTCCGCGGTATTGGAATGGCTGAAGCAAAGTTCTCTTTCCATTTTTCAGTGCCCAAATGCCTCTCTTGAATGACAGCATCAATAGAGCAAGGTATCGTACTTATGCTCTGCCTTCCTAATCAGAAGTATAGGTGATACAAGTAATTAGGGACCCTGTACATCGTGGTGTGACAGAATTCGTTTCTGTACACAAATATATCGACTTAGCCTTCTGGACAATATATTTACAAAGAGCAATCGGAACTCCAAAGAATTTACACTCACCTTTGGCAGCAATAGGGAAGGAACACCACGTGAATGAGAAATGGCGTGCTTCAATTGGAACAGGCCAAAAATTGTTTAGGTCACGTTGTTATAGAAACAAGCAGAAACGAAAAGAGAGCAAAATCCATGCACAAAGGATCCAACAATATCTTCAATCTCCAAGACATTATATATATATATATATATATATATATA
>CAJPEV010005206.1:3763-16409 GCA_905338385.1 Darwinula stevensoni
CAACTTACAAGAGACACGTTTCTTGCCAACCTGAGGAGTGATGTGTCTCACCCGCTGTCATCATACTATTGTAGATGTTTTCGCATGGGTGGAGTCCAAACTCGAAAACAGTTTATATACCCAAAAGTGAGAACTACCAAATTCAAAAACAGCTTCCTTATGAGGGGGATCAGAAACCAGCCTCCTGTAGAATTGTGACACCAGTATATTTTGTTTTGTTTTTGTGTTTGTGCTGACGGGCCGAACCAAGGCTAATAAAGGGTCATTTCAAGGGTCATTTCATTTCATTTCATTCCTCCCCTTCCGTCGGTCATTCATCGGCTTCTTCGGTTTCTCAAGGGGCCGCTCCGACCTCCACTCGAAACTTCGCCGCATGGAACCTCCTAGCCCATCCTCCCAGACTGGAGGTCGGGAAAGTGAAACGGGTCGAGTGGGAGTTTGCTTTATGGGATTTCATGAAGAATTTCTCATGAAGAATGAGAGTTCACGAAGAATGCATTCTTCGTGAACTCTCATTCTTCATTGGTCCATCAACGACTATCCATTTCTTCTTCCAAATGTATGAAACTCACGTATATGGAGTTAATTACGTGTCTATATCGATATCGTCAAGATAGCTCTAGATAGCATGCCACATCAGCGTTCGACCAGTACAAAATGTCCATAATGCATCAACTCGATCGGCCACTGCCGGTCGCAGATTAAGCGTCACCTAACCCAATGAATTCATCGCGGATCACGCTTTGGAGAGGAGGACAGTAGTTTCAGATGCCAATACATGATATGAAGTATTGACCCATCGGGTCAATCTCGACCTCGAACTTCGGCAGTCGTGGGAGAGGAAACGAGCGATGCGCATTAAAAAAACCCGCGGTTCACTTCAAATTTCATCTGGAGATGGCGCATCCCAAACAACTTAGAGGACACATTTCTCGTTGTATCAATCCAAACATTTTTTTTGTATTGGGTCATCTGTGGAAACAGCTTGGCGAAATCTCTTTGGCTGCGGAAAGTGGGGGGGGGGGGTTGTATTTTGCTTCGTCCTTGCATGTTTCAAAGAAGTCAGTTCTGTATGCGATTGATTGGGCCGCACTCTGATGACGCATGGGCCCACAATAGAGAGAACATTGTCTTGTGTTGTAAAAGGAGTCGTTTTAACGAGTCCACTTTCCAGAAAGTAAGGAGACCACTTATAGTTTCGCCCTGTCGTGCTGTGTTGTCTCCGCTTGCATGTAGTTTCTCCCCTCCTGGATTGCAGGAGATTAAAGATTAGCGACTTTCCCCTGTCCTTCGGTGAATCGACCGGGAACGAAAAACTGAGTCGATTCCCAGCTGACTTTCCACTTTTGTCTCCACCAAGGCCGGAGGGAACGCCCAGATGCACGAATGAGTGAAACGAGCGAACTGAACCAAAATCGCGCTCATAGTTCACTCATGAGTTCCGGAAATTTCTCTCCGTGTTCTCAAACGATGAAATGCTGGATCCGGTTTGTGTTCGTTTTTCGTTATTCCCAGCTGGTTCAGTTAGAATATCCAAGGTACGACGGAGTGGTATAAGGAAAGAATCGAAACCAAGACTCTGCAAAATGCTTCTTCTCAAACGAACAGGTTTTTCAAAAAAATCCCACAATATCCCGATAATCTGAACCCCTGCACCGCACCTGGCCCACCCCTGCACCCGATCCACCTCTGCACCCGCCCCTCACGAGTTCTTCTGGGGAACCTTGATCGTGATGGTCTTGATCTCCAAGTACTCCTTCATCGCGTCCTCCCCCCTGTTCAAGGAGAGAAGCAATATCGCACCATCGCAATATTGCAACCCGGCAATGAAACCGAACGACGACTCACAGCTCTCGCCCGTGCCCGCTCTGCTTGAATCCCCCGAACGGAGCCTGGATCGCGACGGCGTTGTAGCAGTTGATCCTGGAAAGCGAAACGAACATTCACAGATGCAGACTCCGCCACCTCAGATTTTCAGCGAGTTTACAGAAATCTTTAAATTATTTCCGCTTCCCCCCCCCCCCCTTTGGCGACGCCCAAGTGTGGAAGAACATTTTTCGAGTCCCTCTCAATACCAGTTCACATGAGATACCCCTGGCGATCACAGTTAGTCTCTTTGGTTCAACATGAGCAACACACAGAAATGGCAAAATCTTCAGTGAACACAGATGGTGATTTTTGCAGTACGTGAAGGAAAGAAGCAAAACCCGCAAAGTATCATGCGGTTTTCCATACTCAATATACCACGAGTTCCAAATCCCTATATGGCATCACAGGGAGTGTCAAAACGTACGATTTCTTGCAAAGAGACTATTAAATTTAGGAATATTGTTCTAGGTTGTGCTGTTAGACTCCACGTATGGCATTCACTCAACAGAGTGGCGCAAAAAAAAGCGTCCTGTTTGAGACTTTATAAATACCAACTATAAAGTCAGTTTTACATTTTTTTTAGATCACTCAGTAAATTTTAAAACTCGCTTCAGGAAAGTTTCAACGTCGTTGTAAAGAGTAACAAGTCATAGAAACTTCAATGAAAAAAATTCCGCCCTTCCACGCATCAGGAAGCGGCTGTCCCGCCAGCGCTCCGCAGATGTGCCAATTGGCCGCCAAAAATTGGCCGTCGCTGCCGCATTCTCATTGCAATGTCCTTGACATTGGAAAGGTCACTGCGATAAGGGACTGCTTCGAAGAGGAAGAGACTCGGTCCATCCACTTGATGCATGGAGAAAGTTAATTTTGAGACCACCTAAAACTTTTTCTAAAACTTTTCCTTCAGACGATCTAGACACTTGCCTCTTCAGGAAAAAAAAAAATCGTGTGGATAATACAATACTTCCAATGTGATGCAACTAAATTCCGATCCTGGAATTTCACATACTAAATGGAATCCTCCACAAACGCAGCAAATAATCTTGGACGGTGAGCAGCGATTCGTCTTACCAGACGGAACCGGCCTGAACGCCGTTGGCGAACGCCAAGGCCTTGTCGATGTCCTTGGTGATGATGCCGGCAGCAAGTCCGTAGGTCGTCGAGTTCGCCCGTTCGATCGCTTCTTCCAGAGTCTTGAACTTTATTATGCTCTGGACTGGCCCGAAAATCTGCCGAAAATATGGGAATTGGCACAGTCAAGTTCCTGCTATTTGTGGCCTTTTTTAGATAGCATGCAGCTCCATGCCCTTGAACCCCTTATCATTGACCTCTCGAAAAACTATTTTTCGGTCTTTTTCCATGAGAACTTTTCTGGAATAAAGCGAGAAGGGTTTCCAGAAAATTCTGCATATCGAAGTCTCCGGCTTTCCACTTTTGCAAATAACCCAACCCCCTCCCAGAAGCAAAACCCACACATCCACGAGCAATCCGAACCTCCTCCCCACAAATCCGAACCTCCTCCCCACAAATCGACCGAATGGAAACGGCGAGACCTCCTCCTTGGCGATGCGCATGTCGTCGGTGACGTTGGAGAAGACCGTCGGCTGGACGAAGTAGCCCGCATCCCCGTGGCGGCCGCCTCCGCACTCCAGCTTGGCGCCCTCCTTCTTCCCCGACTCGATCATCTCCAGGATCCTCTTGAACTGCTCGTCGTCCACCTGCCGTGGGGAAGCGAGCCTGTGCCTTTTACACGTAATTCAAATAATATCCAATGCATCGTCGGGTGAAGATTTTCTCGTTTTAATGTCCAAGGCTGAAAGATTGGGAAGCGTCAAATTCATCAGAGCGGCAGGAATACAAAATAAATCATGGGTTCGCAGAGTTGCATGCTAAATCTGCAGATTCCTAAGTTAATGCGCGACCGGCAACGTCAACAAAATTATTTCGTTGACGATGCGAAGTGACACGAAATGACAGTGGTTAAAATATATATAATAAATCAGGGCTTAAAAAAAAAATAACCCCACCCGACGATATATCTTCGTATTCCTGTCTCTCGGATGTGAAAGTAATGAAATGAGAAACCGGCAAGCAATTAAATTCTAAAGGCTAAGGACAAACGCAATCTCTCGCCAGGCAATTGTCAAGGGGTTTCACTTTGATCGGCAAATGGTAATAATTGATCTGGACCCACGTTGAAGCACTTCGTATCCCCTGGTTTATTAGCGAGAGCTTGGCACTAATTGGTATCTGCGGAAATATCAAGGGAAGTTGTAACCGCTTCTGCTCCGCCAGGAGATATGACAGTCGAAAACCTGAATTATGGCAGCCAAAAAAAAAAAAAACAGCCCGAGAAAAAAAAATTGGAGGATTACCATATTCCATTCAAATAAATATTTAATAGAGAGAATAAGTAGTGTATAGCGTTGCCGATAGCAACCAGAGACCAGTGTTTCCAGACTTCCGCCTTGGCTTCCACATTACGTTTCTGAGCAATCAGAGTTTCTGTTACTGTCAGGAAGGGGTTAGAGAGTACGAAACGTTCCGAAGCAAGAGATCTCACCAAAGGAATCCCAATCGAAAGAAAAAAGTGGTACCGACCTGTGGTCCTTGAACGGTGTCGGCCTGAAAGGGATCCCCGACCTTCCGGCTCGCCGCCAAATGCCTGGCCTTGGCCACGAAGGCGTCGTAGATCTCGGCTTGGACGAACGTCCTCGATCCCGCGCAGCAGCACTGGCCGTGGTTCACGAAGACGGCGTCGTGGCTGATGGACACGGCCTCGTCCACTGCGGGGCGACAGGGCGACCCTCGCGAGCGACACGACCGAACCGAGCAATCGACGACAAGAGGCGAAGCTTACGGTCGTAGTCGGAGAAGACGACGAGCGGCGACTTCCCTCCCAGCTCCAGCGTCACCCGCTTCAGGTTGGTCTTCGCTGAAGCTTCCATCACCAATTTGCCGACCTTGGGGGACGAAGTCTCGTTTTTCGTCGGCATGGAATGTCACATATCGGTTGTGTGACCTCAAAGTTACATATACTTGCAATCGGTGATTAAATTCTTGCGTGCAATGGTCGATCAACGATCGAAGCAATCGAATAATGCTTATTTAACTAAGGCATCAAATACTTCTGAAAGCGCTGACGTGATTCATAGTGTCAAAAACCACGACTGGGGCTTACCTTCTGGATAGGTACGGGTTCCAGTCTCTGATGTGTATTCACTTACCAATACCGATTGGTTATTATTGTATTTTATTTTTTTTGTTTGTATTTGGCTATTGTATTTTGGTTAACCTCCGGTTAACCAAAATACAATAAAGGTGCATTCACATTTTTAAAGATACAAAAGAACCCCAACCTGGTAAATAATTTTCCCATCAGTTAGAAATAGCTTCTACCGATAATAAAATCTTGTTTTCCTTTCCATTATTTTGCATTTGCAGCATTTCGTAGCATTTGAACATGCATGTCCTATGAACTCATTTCGTTGGTCTTCCCTTTATCTTCCATCCGAGGTGTGATTTTGTTTTCCTTCTGTCAACAACAATTCTGTTTACATGGTCGGAGCCACTTGCCCTTCGGAGTCTACCATGTTCTTTCCTCCTCGCAACAGCTGACAGATAAGGGAAGATAAACTAAATAACCAGCGGGGAGAGATATATACTTGGATGGTCTCCACCCGACCAAAACCTTTTCTCTTTCTGCGGGTTAGAAAACCGGCTAGAAATCATTTAAAATCGATCCTTTCCTTAACGAAACAAATCGTGGACCGATTAGAACTGCTAACACTAGATCCATTTTGAAATCGTAGAAAATTATGACTTAAAAAAATTAAGCGAAACCATGACTTTGCTGCTAAAACAATGTCTTAGAGGTAAGAAGCGGAACAGACCTCGACGGAGCCGGTGAAGGCCACCTTGTCGACGTGGGGGTGGTGGGAGATGGCGGCTCCGGCGGTGGGGCCGTAGCCGGGGACCACGTTCATCACGCCTGGGGGGAAGCCGGCCTGGTGGGGGGAGGGGAAAAGGTTAAGTATTGGTTATGTGGGAGTTGTTTTGCATGAATATAAGGTTTTTTTAATTTTTGTTGTTGTCAGGCTCCGATTGCAGTGAGATGGGATTCTTTTGTGAAATCCTTATCTTTATTTGGGGATGGGAAAAGTTGTGTAACTTGGAATCCAAGTCACAGGAGTGTAGAGACGAGATAAGGAAATACGATAGGGAGAAAACGGGGAAGAGCTTAAGCGAGATTGGTACTAGGGGTCAAGTGGGATAAGTACTTGAGTAGAGATGAGAGGCGCGTGATGAATTTCTTTTTCAATTTCTTGCTTTCAAGGAAAATATATGGAGGTGTTTCTAGGGGAGTTTTGAGATTCCCCCAATAAATTTCGTGTTTGGCTCCGAAGGAAGGAGAGCTCAACAAATTTCCTTTAAAATTTCCTCAAGTGACCACTTAAATTTCTCTAAAAGCTCGGAAGATATAGTAGTGTTTGGCCCCTGAACTGGACTCAGAACTGATACACCGCGCTCTCTTCAATCGCCTCCTCGACTTCGGAAAGTATCATATGGTCACTGGGAAGGTCGAGAATTGCTTCTGCCACTGCGCTTATTAATTAGGAAAACCGTGATGCCCACAGGTCATCGTTTGCTAAGAGTCTGCCTTGACGAAACCATCGGAAAGGCGCTTCTGCAACCGAAACAGGGCAATCGTCCGATTGCCGAATTAGCCCAGAGCCTCCTTACCTCCTTGGAGAGATGGGCGACGTAGAGCGCCGAGAGGGGAGTCTGCTCGGCCGGCTTGAGGACGACGGTGCAGCCGGCTGCCAGGGCCGGCCCCAGCTTCCATGCCACCATCAAGATGGGGTAGTTCCAGGGGACGATGGAGCCCACCACGCCCACCGGGTGCAGCTTCGTCATCGATATGAAGTCACCGTCTGCGGAAATCAGCGGCTTCAGGTCCTCTTCAACGTCTTTCACAAATTTTAATAAGGACTAGCTACTTCAGACTTCGTTATAAGTCAACGTATTCTGAGCTCAGATTTGATCTGGCGACGAAATCGTCTACCGACGATTGCACACCCCGTTAAGAAAAGAAAATGGTAAGAAATCCCCTTCGGGTCTAAGACAAATTGCCCTACTACCACTTAAATTTTGCCAGGGACAATAAAACACGATGAAGCATCTGGTAAAAAAATGAGCAAACCAGGTTCCTTATCTCCCGCTTTCGCATTGAAAGTTATTTTTACGCATAATTCCATTAGTATATCGCATATTAATATGAACCATCCGACTGCTGCAAGTCCTTGTCAGTTTCGCTACGACGACATTCCAATGCGAGACACATACCCACAGGGATCGTCTTCCCGTGGACCTTGTCCGCGTAACCGGCAAAATATCGCAGGGTCGCCAGGGAGACGACGACGTCGAGCGCCGCGTCCCCCACGGGCTTCCCATTATCCAAGGTCTCCAGCGAAGCGAGATAATCCTTGTCCCGCTCGATGAGATCGGCCAACTTCAGCATGAGCCTCCCCCTCGCAGACGCGTCCATCGTGCGCCAGGGCGAGCCCAGCTTGAAGGCAGCGCGCGCTGCCTCGACCGCCTTGTCCACGTCCGCCTGGGAAAAGGGAGGTCGGAAGAACGATTCAACTTGGAAGAATTTTGCATCGTCTTTCTTAAGACTTGGGCGACGTTTCACCTTGTCTCCTTCGGCCACCTGGCATATCTCCTTTCCGGTGCAAGGGTTTACGGTTGGGAAGGTCTTCCCACTCACTGCATCCACAAATTCATTGTTGATGAACAGCTGTTGGCATGAAAATAAAAAAAAGTATAAATCATATCGAGAAGTGCGTATTCAAGATACGTGTGAAAACCTCGGTCTTACCTTGGTGTAGTGAATCTGGGGGTCACGATTAGGCATTTTCGGATTGTTTTGCGTTGAAAATTACTTCCGGATGTGTCGATACGACCAAGGACCTAAGGAAAGCTAATTCAATCCTAGACAGAGAGAGCGAATGCATTAAGCAATGTCAAGGATACGGCCATAGAGGAGCTCCAGCGACTTGCTCAAGGGCATACCATACGTGACAAGTCCATGCGGTGAATCATTCCCATACAAAAAGGCAAGCATTGCAGATTGCTTAAAGTACGAAGTGAGAACCTTTCGAAAGCAGATTTACCTCAAGTCGAAACTCGAGGAAGGCCTCAATGATTCGCGCGTTCGTGTCGTTTGGAGGAACGACGAGAAGGGTGCCGAATGCCGCGCTTCGTCGGGTGAGAATTATATTTATTATTATTGTTATTATTTATTATTTAGGATTATTGTTCCATATTCGAGATCGAAATTGAGGAAATTGTAAAATTCGTTGGAGTCTGCCGCTTTGAAAGAGATTTACTGGATTTGCAGAGTCCCACATAACATGCACAGATCCAGAGGGTAATGTGCGACTTGGAAAGTAAAAAATAAATTTCGCCGATTGTAAAAATGGCACAATGTGCCACGGCTAAAGATCTCAAACCTGGACGCGATAATTCCCACCCGACGATTCCACGCGTTCGGCCGGCAACCCTTCCCCCGTCACCAGCGAACCCGCCCGCTGCGACGGCTGGAAGGGAACTGGCTGACTCGGACGACGAGAATGCCGCTCCGGTCCAGGCTGGAAGCCGCGCATGCGCATTCAGTTAAGTTCTGCGGTTGCCATGGCAACAGACGAGGGGCGGAAGGAAAAAAAGTAGCAAACCGAGCTAAATACTCACTATTTTCGCACAGGTCGCCATAAAAATGGCATATAAAGAGACCGGAAACTTCTCGCGCCTATTACTTAATCCTATCACATACCAGACTCGACTTAAATATCCTAATCTCGGCCATGCGCGAGCCTTAGGATGCATAACATAGGCCTATGCACCATCCTATTCCTGCATGGAATAGGATGGAGTATCATGGATACTCCAAGGATGAAGGCACGAGCACTGAAGGGGATGAGTCCGGACTCGTCGAGGCATTCCGAACGACTAAGCATATCGTATGCCTCCCGACTCGGTAGGAGGGAGAGAACGACCTTGACCTTGAGGATCGATCCCAGTCGGAGTCGGGCGGGCGGGTGTGCCTGTGGCGGGGCACGTCTGGATTGCATGGGCCTGCTTCCCCTATCGCTCGACTGGATTGCATGCGCCTGTCGCCGGGCGAGGGGAGTCTGGATTGCATGGGCCTGCTTCCACTCTCGCGAGACTGGATTGCATGGGCTTGTCGGCTGGGTGGGGAGGGGTTCAGTGGGGTCGCGCTTATCGGCTCTCTCCGTGGGGTTGAGGAGGGTGGCGTGCTGCGGGGATGAGGGGGGTGGGGGAGAGAATGCTTCCTGTTTTCTGCTCGTATAAGGGAAAGGGCGAGGATTGGCTTCGTCGCTTGAGTGGATGGATGGATGCGAGGAAATTACAAAAAATCTTACGACTGAAGAAATGAGTTATGGAATTTCCGTCGAAGGTAGGTGTAGTGCTGTAACCAGGGGGAAAGGAGATTCGTTTAAATGTGTTTCTTAGCCGAGCCCCCCCCCCCCCCCCCTAAAAAAATTAGTTACTGATTTTGGCAGAGTATGCTGTTCCAAAATGTATTCGACTTGAGCAAAAAAAGCTAACTCGGATGCGGCTTCACGACCGAACACAAAGAAATGCCCAACGGTAAAATCACGGAATACATAAAAGAGAGAATGAAGAGAGCCGAACGACGCGAAGCCGCACAGCGACTGATCGCCTGCCTCGCGAATGCCTCCCCGCCTCCTCTCGGATGGATGGCGAGGAAAAGATCTCTTGAAGGGCCGACGAAAGAAAGAAATGAAGCAGGAAATGAACGTAACGAATGAGCTCTTTAATGACTTCGCGAAGTCCATAAATTAAGATTCTTGGTTATGACTAACGCTCCCACAGGAACTAAAAAAATAAAATCACGGAGGCATCACCATCACATCCGGTTCACACCCGGTTTACATCCGGTTTACACCAGATTCACACCAGGTTCACACCAGATTCACTCCCGGTTCACACCAGATTCACACCTTTGTGACTCACGATGAGATGATTCCTGAGGTTCACACCGCGAGAGAAGTTCCTCCCGCACGCAGAGCACCGATACGGCCTCTCCTTGCTGTGGGTCCTGCTGTGCTTGATGGAATCGTGCTTGTGGCTCGACGCGAAGGCGCAGACGGAGCAGAAGTGGAGCTTCCGCTTCTGCCCCGTCTTCCCGGACCAGAGGAAGCTGTCCACGCGGGTCACCGTCTGCAAGGGATGTCACACGGCGGACCACATTTTTCTTTTTTTTTCACATTTTTATATGACGATGAAATGCGTCGAAGTGCAGCGAACGAGAACTATATATATACTTGAATTCCCTCCAGAAATTAGGCAGGGTGCAATATAAAATTGACACGAACCACCTTCATTTGTCCTATACCAACCCGGCACAAATATTAAAGATGGATTATTTTATCCCAATCAGTTCCAACACTTCCCTTCGTATGTTTTAACCGTGTTTGCATGCTATCACTAGGGCGTGCTTCGTGTTTGGTGCCTTTGGGATCCTAGTAGCCCTAGACTTAAAAATTAACCTCTGGATATTTGATCTTAGCTAGCAAATTCAAAGATGCAGGCCATCAGGATTCCTCGAAACAAGCATAGCTGCTAGATGATCTGATAATCGACAGGTTATCTGCTTTCTTTTGAAACAGGACCGAGTCGATGCGGAAATAAAAAAATAAAAAATCGCATGGAATGCGCTGGATTCGGCTACAGGTCTTTTCCTGTGCAAGATTTGCGGATTCTTCACGGCCGGAGATTGAATGTGGATGAGAACCACGTTTAATTTATGGCCTGACTTTAATTCATGGCACATTCGAGAGGTGAGCCCGTTTTACACTCTGCTGGCTCATCTTCAAATAGGAGTCTGTCATAATTTCCATTTACTCCAGTGATTGTGAAAATTCACGCATATTTATTGTGCGCACCTAACCAAATGGGAGCAAAAGATCGTTACAATGCATGTGGCATGAGACGTGCTTTTACTTTCGACTCTCTTTCTCGCTTATGTGAATGTATTCGTCCATAAATAGAAAAAATTGCTTACATGTCGAGAGTCCATTGACGTCTTCTCAGAGTGTCTACGGGAAAAGGGAGTCATGAGATCGTGCCACTAATGCAGCACTTATTAGAGCCCAAGCCCTAGGTGATTTTTACCATCTAATGTTGCATGCAATTTCCAATTAGTGAATGCCAGAGGATTAACGTAGTATTGAGGAATCAGTCATTGCCATGAAATATACTACGGACTACATAATCCCTCGAACACGGAGAAGGCTAACTGACAGACAGATTGGACATCAAACACTGGACGGAGAATGAGGGGAAACAATTTTCAGCGAAACCTTTTATTTGGAGACTTTGGAAGATGAATGGTTTCCAATTTTCACCGGTCCAGATAGAGAGCAACATCAAATAAATAAAATAATGCCCTTAAGCTTGAGCATGGCCATTTACATAGGACAAAAACAAAGTTCGTACTATAGTGCCTCGTAGCAGAATCGAATTGCATGTTGAAAATTAGACATTGGAATAAAAATGGAAATGAAGTTTGCATAACTATAAATGGAATATCATATAAGTCACGGAGAAATGCACAGAACAGCGCCATGCATCTGCCTCTCGATGAATTATGATGAAACCCTGTGCACCACATCCTGATGTGCAGCGATCTCATGACCTCTTCGGTTTCCGTCCTGCGTGAACGTCTTTGGGCAAAACGAGCAGTGGTAGGGCTTGTCTTTGGAGTGACTCTGACTATGCCGGATGCTGTTGTGCTTGTGCGAGGACACGTGAGGGCAGACGGCGCAGAAATACACCTTCCGGTTTCCCATCGTCCGTCCGCACCAGAGGTAGGTGTTCACAGGGTGCATCATCTATGAGAGATGGGAAGGTTGGGGGTTCAGGGTTGGAAGATCAGCTTGATTGCATCCCAAGACAAATCAATCCCAAGATTATATACATGAAATCAAGTCTCTTGCATGTCTCAGTGTCTTGTGACTGGCACAGAATATGTACAAGTTGACCATCAGCACAGCAGTTGTGACAATGATGAACAGCGGGTAAGAGATATAACAAAATGTCTTTATTTGAATGAAGATCAAACATGTCAATGATAAAAGTTTTTGGATATGAAGTGATGATGAAAACACTGAGTCCCTCTCATCCTTGTTAAAAGCGATTCACTGGAGTGCATACAATATGAAATGCAATAGTTCTCACATGAAGAGAAGTAATAGAGGCAGTGGTTGAGTTGTCGATTATTGCCCCTCTGCACCAGGAGTATCTCGCAAAAGAGGGCATCCTCTGTGATAAAAATGAAATGAAGTTATTGATGCAGCAATCCAAGAGTATACCACCTGCATCCACAGCAAATAAAATTATTTATAATTAAATTGGATAGTTATATTTGAATGGTACGGTTGTATGATGAGGTCTGCTGGTAAGTTTAGAAGACTCCACATTCATTGAAAAAACATGATTCAATACAAAATGTACAAAAGTCAGAGTTGGTATCACAAAATGTAGGAATTTTATAGTACAAAAATGTTCATGATATGAATCAGAAGGAATAAGCCACATGCCTTTTCATATGTTTCTTCAGAACATCTGTTCGTGAGAATCTCTTCTTGCACACTCGGCACTGGAAGGGTTTCTCATTGGTGTGTGTGCGACCATGACGAACACCACGATGCTTTAGTGTGGTTGTATA
>CAJPEV010005207.1:0-16389 GCA_905338385.1 Darwinula stevensoni
AACGTTGACGTTTTGGACATTTACACATCGATGCAACATTGTTCATCAACATTTCCTACACGTTGCTGGAATATCTTGTGTTACTTGGGCATACCTACAAGAATTGGAAATAACTAGAATCATCATGGTTCTCAAATAATATTGAAAATCATATATATTTTTTTGCGTTTGCCTGCTACTGTCAAGCTTAACTGTCCCACCTGTAACACATCTTGCATGCCAACCCTGTTAGGTACAAGACTACAACTGTCGATGCTGAAGCGTACTGCTGCGCCAAAATAGGAGACTGTGTGATAAATTTGTACAAGGTCGTACATATGAGAGGCGACATTTCAAATCAAAAATGTCCCAACCGTAAAAATGTCCCTCCTGTAACGTTTTTTAACGCTTTAAAAAAAAATACAAATTAAGTCCATCATAAATTTCATTTTGAAAAGTCATGCTGTTTGGCACTGTGGATGATAGAAAAAATCCAAAATTGTAGCATTCTAAATTAAACATTTCCAAATATATTATAATACGAAGATTTTGACAAAATGGCCAAAATTATGCATACTACTAAATTCTCAACTCCTTAAGTATTAAACAACCTTCAGTACGGATCATTTCCAGCCTAGATTGTCTGAACATAACAATCTAATCGGAGTTTTTTTTATGAAACTCCAGAGTTCCAGAGAAATTCCAGAGTTTCCTAAATCTCAAAGTCTTGTCCATGTGGCCCAAAATGATGCTGGGCAACCCATGGTGACTGAAAGTGGCCTAAATTGTCTGAATATGGGCCTATATATCTGAGAGTGAAATACTTTTACAAAAATTGAAGCGATGGCCAAAATTCGACCCATTGTGATTTTCCCTGAATCTCACTATACCTAGTATAATAGTAGCCAGGGTTGACCAATAGAGATTCAAGGTGGCCGTGGTGACCCATGGCAATGAAAAGTGACCTAACTTGGTCGGTCATTTTAAATTTTAGTAAAATTACATTGCCTTAGGATAATGAGGTCCAAGATGGATCGATTTATTATTGTAAATTTGGGAGGCCATGGATCATCTGCAATCACTCTGGATCAAATTTAGTCATGCTATCTTAGTTTTAGCATTCTTCAGTCACCCTATTTGGGTCAATCGAACATTTTGGGTCGCTTTGAGTCAACATGGATCACCTTGGATCACTTTTGGTCAACTCTGACTAATATTAAACAGTGAGATTTATGGTAGGTCAACACAGTTCGAAAAGGATCACTACGAATCGAATAGTACACCGTGGGCCGAAATGGGTCAACATGGAGCGCTATGCACAACTGTGGGTCAAATATGTCACTGCTTCTTTTATCGAAAAAGTAAATATCACTCTCAGATAATTAGGCCCAAATTCAATCAATGGGACAATTTAGACCACTTTCAGTCAATATGGGATACGCAATATCATTTTGGGCCACTTGGACCAGACTTTGGGATTACGGGAACTCCGGAGCTAGATTAGCTTAACTCAGATTAGCTTGGAGGTCTCAGACAATCTAGACTGGAAATGATAGATATGTTATTTCCCTATGATTCCTGACTTTTGTAACACCCTATACATACTATACTAGCAAGGTTGTTTGCACTTCGGGCAAACGAACTCTCTATGGTCGCGCCTTCAGCGCTCATTGCTCAACCTATAGACCCGTTACATCATTTTTCAAGTGGCAAAAACATGGGAAAATTATGTGGCTGTCGGAAAATGTGCCATGAAGGGACGAACCGATATTTTTATTGAAGTAATTACTCCGATTATTTTTTGCGTGCCTAACTTTAAATCGCCTAGGAAACTGCCCTAAGGAGACATTTGGAAAGTCGTATTTTCATTTGGAAGTCGTACAGGTTCTTCTGCTCCAAGTTTTAACTAACCACAGTAATATTTTCCTTTCGATCAAAAACAATCAAGACAATTCGCCTTTTGCAAAAAAAAGCTACCATAGGGGTATTACCAACAAATTCATATTTTTACTGATACTATTATTTGGGAAACTAAATGCCATCAAGTTTTCAGCCTTATCCGTTTCCTCTTAACGCTTCCACAGAAATTTTTCTGGAAAAGCAGACCCAGTCAAATACACTGCCCCAAGGGTGTCCACCACCACATTTGAATTTGTATGACTTCATAATCAACTCAGTTATGTGTAAACCAAGTTTCACCTTAATATTTTCGGCCAATTCGCTCGGACAAAAATAAAATTATTTGGAAAAATCACCCAAAGAAAATGTGCCTCCAGGGGATGTATTGAAATGTTGATAAGTTTTCAGAATACTTTGGTTCAGTAGTCACATTCATGCGAAGTTTAAGCTTTCCATGTCTCTCGTTTGACTGAGGCAAGAATTTTTTTTTGCAATTACCTCCCTCTGAAACTTGTGCCCCCAGGGCATTTGAATCCAAAGCCTGACTTTGTCTGAACTCAGCACCCCAATAGGTAGTTATGTACGAAGTTTCACCTCTCTATTTCTGCGTATTCACTAAGACAAACAAATTACTTGAAAACGTCAACCCCCCAAATTTATGCCCAGGGCACACATCTGAAAGGAGTATGCGCAATATAACGTTGTTTTGGCCCTTAAAACGAATACAAATAGTAATATATCATTTGAAAGGGTGTCCTTTGCAGATTAATAAAAAGGCCACTTTTGCTCTAATCTGAAGAGTTTGAAAATGTTAGGTTAGGTTAGCGTATGGTAGATTACGATCAAACGTGTTTTTCATCGTAACACATACTTGTCACAGTTTTGAGGGGAGGAAACTGCAGACTACCATTAAAAAATCAATATGAATTCAAGTGAATCGTATTTTGTGAAATACTTCAGTATATCCTAGCATCATGATCATGAATCGTGCATACGTGAAATAATTGAAATCAGCAAATTATTTAACCCGAACCTAACGTAACATAACTTTTTGAAACCCTTCATATTTGGATGAAAATTATAAAGTTTTTGTTCAAAAGTGAAATCAATTGCATAAATATTAACTTCATCAAAATCGATAAAGGCCAAAAATGGGCTAACCTTAACTAACCTAACCTTTACCTTAACCAAACCTAACTTTTCAAATTGATTTGAAGAAGAAGCGCATTTTAAGGTTTGCCTAAGGACGCTCTCTTGAAATTGCACATTTCTTGGAAAAAAGTATTAGGGCCGAAACCGGGCATACTCCTTTGACATTTTTCCTTAGTGCAGTGTCTTAATACGTACGTCTATTCTAAGTTTCATCTTTCCTTGTCTCTCCATTTGGCTGATATTATATATTTGAAAACTTTTCCACAAAATTGGTTGCCCCCAGGGCAGATACCTCCAAAGTCGGATTTAAAAAAAAACTCTATTCCAATACCTAATTGCATACCAAGTTTCAGATTTCTAACTTCTCTAGAACATGGTTAGAATTTGCGTGAGTCACTCAGTCACTCATAGGATTCAATGAAGGTTTGATTTAAAAAATTTGTCCTACCCCTTGCTCTACTATGCCGGTATTTGAAATCCATAATATGCTAAAAATTCAGGTGCACTCATTTTTCATGTGTACATGAAATAGAAACTCACTCCGCTGGTAGCATTGAGCTTAGCTAATTCTATGTGTCAGGAAGACTGAAAGCTTCATTTCTGGGTGGGACATTTTCAGTGCAGTTAATTACTTCAACATCAATGAATATAATAAGAAAGGTCCTGGAACTCAAACGCGCTGGACTTATATGAAGGAGAACATCAGAGAGAAATACAGATTGAAAGAATTGAAAAGTTTTACTGTAGAATTTTCCGTTTTTGTCTCCTTGGAATTGCTCCTTTTTGACATGATTCACTCGTACATTTTTTGTCTAGGTGATGAACAGGGTGAGTCAAAAGTCAATGAACGACATTGAACAGCCACAACCCAGCAAGGAAGGCATTAATTTGCAGGTGGTTTTTTGCTCATGAAAGTGCGTGCATGGGAATGGACATTTTCTTGAAATACTAATAAGAAATGGGATGAGCCCGCATAAAACGAGAATCAACTTTTTCCAACATTTAAGTGATATTTAGGGTACAACAGACGCCCTATTCGCGATTATTTAATGTTAATTTTTGCTACTCCAAATGCTTTTTGGAAAATGCCGATGAATATTCTTCGGAGGAACTTGCTATCGTTATAATATTCGCTATATGAGAGGGAATGTGATATATTCTGTATTTACCAATTTGACAAAAATGCCATGCTATGGTGCAATAAAGTTTTGATGATATATGAGAGGGAAATCTTTCCGAAGTGACGTGTCGTTTTGCTTTGGAGACAGGTGGATGGCCCGAATCGGGCCTATGGAGTAGCCTTCCAAGTCGCCGGACCTGGCTCCACTCGCCTTCTGGCTGTGGGATTCCTTCGAAAGACCAGGTATATCCTGAAATGTGGCACATAATCATTGAAATGAAGCTTCGCATCACTGAGATTACTGGAGTTTCCCTTCAATGACGGCTCGCATGGTCGAGCTTGATGGTGCTCAATATTATGACCAGTAAATAGTCATTTTTGCACCAAATAAATTTTTTCAATGTTCCTTATTTGTTAATTGTCGCACGATTTTTTCCTACGCAAAAACCCGTTTGCAAATTAATGCCTTCTTTGCAAGTAGCAGCTGTTCAAAGTTGTTCAGTGACTTTTGACCCTTCCTGTATTTTACTTTCTTGACAGATTGAAGTCCATTTGAATTCCCCCTTTCCACATCTATAAACCTGGGATTTATGGCTATAGGAGAAAATGGCGGTATTGCATCTTCTTCCTAGAAATGATGTCGACATACAAGGGTCACTCAATAAGTTATCTACCTGAATAAGAAAGAATCATCCGAGAGGAAATATAACACTTTACTTTTCAATGTACTCACCTTTTAACCCAACACACTTATTCCACTTTGATTCCAAGGATTTTAATCCCTGGGAATAGAAGTCAACTTCTGTCGATCAAACCAATCAGAAACGGCAACTTTCAGCTCTTCATTGCATGAAAATCTTTTTCCCCGCAAATATTTTTTCAAGTGTCTGAACAGAAAATAGTCACTAGGAGCCAGATCCGGGCTGTAGGGAGGATGGTTGAACTCCTGAAAGCCACACTCCCTTACTGCTGCCTGAACTTTCCATGATTTGTGGACGGGCGCGTTGTCATGGAGAAGAAGGACCCCCCTTGACAACTTTCCTCTGCGTTTTTCCTCGATGGCATCATGTAAATTTTTCATGGTGGTAGCATAGGAATCGCCAGTGATTGTACACTTGTCTGGAATGAACTCAAGCAGCAGTAGTCCCTCGCTGTCCCAAAACACAGTGGCCATAATATTTACTGCAGATTTCTGAACACGAAATTTGCGAGGCGTTGGCGATCCCTTGTGTTTCCACTGCATGGATTCCTGCTTGGCTTTGGGATCCCAGTGATGAACCCAAGTTTCACCACCAGTTATTATTCTGGGGAAAAAAGTTTCCTAGATTTGTTTAGAAAATTCTAAGTTTTCCTTGCAGAAGTCAGATCTGTTCTTCTGAGCTGGAGTCAGCATTCCTGGGACCCATCGAGAACTGAATTTAGACATGTGTAATTTTTCATGAATAATGTGAATCACTAAACCCTCTGAAATCCCCAGTTCATGAGCTAAAACAGAGACTTTGGTGCGACGATCCTCCAGTATCGCACTCTCCAATTTGTCACACATTTCCTGATCAGAAGCCTCCACAGGGCGCCCGACCTTGGGTCATCTTCGATCGACTCTCTTCCCAAGTTAAACTGCTTGCTCCAAAATTTAACTTGGTAATAAGAAGGCGAAGACACACCATAAACGTTAGACATACGTTCATGAATCTCCTTAGGTGCTTTCCCTACTTTGGTGAGGAATTTGTTCACTGAACGATGTTCAACTTTCGTCAAATCCATGACACAGACTCGGGAAAATAAATCTAATGCGCAACCACTTAGAACGGACTTGAGCCACTGAGCTGGTATAGTGGTGGGGCACTCACGAGACCTGTCGAGACATGTCACAGCAGGCACAGGCCTGTTGCTCATCCCTTTCATATCCAGGTAGATAACTTATTGAGTGGCCCTCGTAAAATCAAGAAAAAACGTCCAACGTTAAAGTCTGTTACACGAGTACCACTGCCGCACATTCCATTATTTGGAAGAGGTTCACACCTTCATTATTGGAGGAACAAGGAGTGGAGCATTCTGTGAGCGTGGAAAGGACGATGCCCAAGGAACAATTAATATCTAACTTTTAGAAATTAAGAGGGTTCCCCTGGTGAGGAGATTCGTACGCGCTGGGTCTTACCACAACAATAGGCCATCAATTAAAGGACGGATTAAGAGAGGCGTCAATTGAACGGGAGCAGTAATTGAGATTCGTAGCAATTTTGCTGCATTCTGAGCCTGTGCAAGCATTAGTGACAGCCCACCCATATCGGGAAACAAAACTACAGTTCCCTATGGATGAAGACTTGGAAATCCCAATGGAGATAAGAGGTAATAAGCAGATCAAAATATATGTTGCATAAGAAAGAAACGGCCAATGGTCCATGACCTGTAGCCCAGCCTAGGCTTGTGGTGCAAGGCTTTGGCTAAGGTCATGGGCCTGGTAATATTTCAAACCGAAGAACCTCGGCTGCTTCGCAACAGTGGTCCGGAGGTTAAACTTATGGCATGTGAGATTCTGGCCACCAGCTATGTCAAGCGACAATTGTGTGTTTTTGTGTTTGTGACAGCTCTACATGTCAAACGCTTCGAGATATGAACTTGGAGTTTCAACAGAACTTTTCCTTGCTATCCGAGGATGTGCCTTTTCAAAATGAAATTTTCAAATCGGCCATATCAAAGGAAGGGGAAGTAGTTTTCAATGGAAATGGGAGATTGGCTCTCGTCTCGCCATGTTTCTGCTGAACGTGGAAACGAGAGTTGCCGTGGTTCGCAAAAGGGATCGCTTGCATCGCTCACTGCAGTGCCTCCCGCCTGCTGCGTGAATCCATGGATTTCAGGGTTCCATGAGGAAATACGGGGCGATTCCCCAGCTAGTCACCTCATGCTTTCACGCGGGCTTTGGCCAAGAAACCCATCACCCTAATTTCCCCGTTTGCTTCCATGGCTCTAAATGCAGATTTGCAGAATTGCACGAAAACGCAAGGAGGTCGGGGAGAGTGAGAGTTTTTCAAAGGGTTGGATTGTTTTCACATATTGCAGTCGCATTGGTACATGGCAAAAAATACGGTAGTACTGTTTTGGGAGCCGGGAACTTGTGAAAAAAAAAACAATATGGTGATTTTCGGATCGTCGCTGTGATATGTGTTGCATGTTACTTTCTTTTTCTTCGCTTCCATTTGCATTCATTTCCCTCACTCCATTCACATGATCTGGTGCCGAGGAAAATCACGGGTCCAATGAAACCTATAGGCATTATACATATGACATCGCCCAAGTAGCACATAAACGCTTTTGAGAATGTTCAGCATGTTTTAAAAGAGGTCCTTAGACGTTCATTGTACAATAATGTGCACCTTTTGGGCGCTCAGATGAGGTGTCTTTTCATCACGAAACATGCTGCATTTGAAGGACATTTGTCTAGCGTTTGAGATGCTTTCCTAACACACATCAATTATCTCCATCTGACAATGGCTTGAAACAAAGGTTCGTAACATAGACGCTAGATGGCGCCAAGGTAGTCCTTAAAACGTGTCATTTCCTGATATATCTGGATTCATTTCCCTTATAACTAACCTAATCGACAATCGATTAGATTAGAGTAATCGCCATATTCTTCAAAGGGATTAAGCCAGAACCTATGCTTCTTCCTCACATGCGACGAAGAGAGCACATCGCTGTTATCGAGCGGATCCATAAACAGAATCTATTGTTTTTCATCAGTACAGTGCAGCACTATACTCATCGAGATGGTAGACGAATGCTGGCATAAATATCGACAAAACATGCCCCATCCTTCGACTGGAAACGACTCCTTTTTCAGCTTCTGTTAGACATCGATTAGACAATGGTTAAAGGAAGATAGCGTTTATGCAATCAATTTTTGGCTTTAGACATCGGTTAACCGATGACTTTCGAAAAACATCAGGAAAGTATCGTTCATGCAATCGGCCCTTAACCTCCGTATTCCACTTCATCGTGCCGAGGAAGCCCTCGGGGAAGCCCTAGTTTTGGGGAAACGATGGGTCAGTTGGGCTAGGAAAGGGTCGCGGCCTTTGACCACGATTATTTTCTGATCCAACTACCCCATCCCAAATTTGGCTGACTTTTTCGCTCGTTCGGCCAAACATCGAATGAATGAGGCTCACTTGATGTGCCTTCATCCTGTTTTCTCTGAGGTTAGTTAGTTAGGGTACATAGCAAAAACGCAAAATCACGGCGTAAAAAAGTATGAGGGTTGAGTTTTTCTTCGGGGCAAATGTCATGAGGACCGAAGGTAGGTGAGGCTGCCGGGATTGGACGAAAAAATGCAGAGCACGACAGGGCTTGAACACTGGCCTCCTGTTTTCAGTTCCGTTGCGCTACCACTACACCACCGAACCCAGCGAATTTTCTGAGTTTCCATATCACCACAAGTGTTTCTGTTCCAATGAAAATAGGCAGTCTCACCCTCCGTTCAATGCGACTACATATTAAAATTACTGTTTCTTTTCTCATCTTTTGCAGCTAAAATATGCACCATTGCAATCTACTCATCAAGACCTTGCGACTGATATGCCACATGCACCATTCGACGGGGCGGAAGTATTTCCCTTGCAAGTAATTATTAATTAGCAGTAAGAAAAATGCAATTAGCAATTTTATGTAAAGGGCATCGTTGAGATCGAAGAGATCGCCTAGGTCCCCCTGTTCATAGGGCCACCTCCAGTTTTAACACTTGAAGAGGAGAGGAAGCTCGTCAATCGGATCATTGCATCCCAAAAGGAGGGATTCCCGAGGAATTGGGACGACGTACAAGATGGCGGAAAATACTATCTCGATGCTGCACAGCGGCCAAATCTATTCATGAATAATCGTCCAGGAAGAGCATGGCGCAAGGGTTTCTTGAAACGGCACCCGGAGTTGACCCTCCGTACACCAGAAGGAATCACGAAGGCCTGCATTTCGGAGGACATTCGAAACAAGGTTCAAGAACGTTCACCAATAAATCTGCAATGAGATTGGTGCTTATGCATTGTTGGAGCTGGAACGGATCTGGAATGCGGATGAGACAGCGTTTAAATTCTGTCCCAAGAGTGGCAAAGTCTTGACTCCTCGATGAGCCAGGAACGTGAACGTTGAGTCTATGTGACAGAAAAAAGAAAATCTCACAGTTCTGTGGAACTTTTTCGCGGGTGTGAGCATTCCCCCTCAAGGAATTCATGTCTACAGAGAGAAGGAAGGAAGGACAAGCCAGACATTGAAGAAAAAGTCCCTTTGTCTTCCTCAGCATGGAATTGAACAAGTTTATCAAAATTGACTTCTCTTCTATGACGTGCTTATGTAATCGTAGGACTGCTGATATGCTCTGGGGAATAAATCGACTGTGTAGACTCTCAATAGCGCCATCCACAATTTGTGCAAGTATGTTTCTACGATATCGTGCCAAAGGCACACCTTAAGCAGCAGCTCGGTTTATACATGTAATGGGAGCTGACAGAGAACCCAGCTGTCTCTTGACCTTTGCTTTGGATGGGGATAAAGTGAGTTCAATGGCGTTCTTATAGGGACTGCATGGTGGAAGGAATTCGATGACAAGAGAATCGTTGAATTATACTTCGGTGAGCAATGCTGTTATCCATGATGAAGTCAGCTTCGTTCTCTGTCCCTAACATGGCACTCATTACTTCGAGAAAGTGTCCAAAGATTTCTCTAACGGGACCTCTATGCAATTTCTTCGAGTGGATCATATGGTGGCCATCATATTGAAATTGGTGCCAATATCTCCTCGCTTTAGACTAGTGGCAGGTTCATTTCGGAAGCGGGTGGCATCTCCCTGGATGGAGTGGGATTTCTTGAGGGCATCGCGTTCTCTCAAGATGGAAATGAGCTGCCCCTATTTCCTTTCCATTAATCTGGTGACTTCCCACGTCGTCCGCTTATAGAGGGACTCGATTCGATCAGTCCCCTCCCTCCCTTGCATCTAGGAAGGTAGAGTCTTTCAACGGCAGCCTTCGGAGGGTGGGTGTGATGCATGGTCAGGAGTTTTCTGGTCGCTCGATTCATGGCCTGGAGTTCCGTAGGTGACCAGTCAAAGCTGCAGTTAAGGACAGCGATGGCAAGGCTGTTGAGGGCAGAGATCTTGTTTTTGCCGGACAGCTCGGTCTTCAGTACGAGGCGGACTCTGCGTTTGTATTCAGTCGTCAGGCTTTGCTTCGTGCGTTTGACAGCCACGGAAGCGTTCTCTTCCACACCGAGGTACTTATAGGTGTCAGGGGCCGTAAGCTGTCAGAGTTGCACGTCGTTGGTGGTGGTGATATCTCCCATAGGGGTGAGGACTCCGCGGTGGATAAAGACCTTCGCGCACTTGTCCAGTCCGAACTTCATACAGATGTCTTTTGAGAAGATGCTTACGACGTTGAGGAGGTCTTCGACCTGTTTCTCGTTGGAGGCGTATAGTTTCAGGTCGTCCATGTAGAGGAGGTGGTTCATGCAATTGTCTGCATTCTTCCCCTTTCCTACGTAATAACCACAGTCAGTCCGAGCTAGTTCAGTACTGAAAGGGTTGTGAGCCAGACAGAAGAGTGGAGGAGATAGCGTGTCTCCCTGGATTATCCCGCGTTGGATGGAAATCTCGCGTGTTGTCCGAGTGGAGTCCAGTCCCTTGCGGAACATGACCGTCTTCCCGACGGTCCCATGAAGATCCCGCGTTTGATAGAAATCTCTCTCTCTCTTTTTGTCTATATATATACTAGCGAGTTTGGTCGCGCCTTCGGCGCTCTATTACCTTGGATAGTGATTAATTCATTCATTTTTTGCGAAATGGAAAACACGTATTTAAAGTACGTCCCTATTGAAATACGTGACATGGGGTCGAAAGTCTTGATTTTCATCAAGCTCATTACCTCTATGATTCTATGTGTGCCTAACTTGAAATCTTTTCTTGTTACAATTTTTATAAGGGTGGAGAATACATTTTGAAATATCAGGTCATCCCATAAGTAATGTCGTTTTTTTTCTCTGTTTTTCAAAATTAAAATACACCTGCATCCATCAAGTTTCAATCAAAGTATATATTCCCCTTCGTTCTTTATGACTCTCTGCCACCTTTTACAAGCATTTCAATTCCATGTTCATAAAATTCCATTGGCTTTGAAGCAAAAAATGCGGACAGGTCACTTTTGATAGCCTCCAAATATTCAAATTCTTTTCCGTTGAGATAGTTCTGTAGACTTCTGAATAGTTGGTAATCGGAGGGTGAAATGTCTGGTGAATACGGCGGATGTGGAATTTTTTCCTAACCCAGCTCTTCGATTTTGGCACACGTGATCCGAGCGGTATGAGGACGCGCGTTGTCCTGATGAAACAAAACACCCTTGCGATTCGCCAATGAAGGACGTTTTTCCTGCAATGCAGCGTTCACACTTTGGAGCTGCCGGCAGAATACCTCCGCTGTTATGGTTTCATCGGGCTGCAACAGTTCAAAATAAACAACGCCAAGAATATCCCACCAAACGCACAGCAAACCCTTCCTGGGGTGAAGACCCCTTCTTGCCTGTGGTACAGCAGGTTCCCCGGCACTAGCCCACTGTCGACGACGGTTTATATTGTGATAAAGCACCCATTTTTCATCCCCAGTAATGAGTCTATTCAAAAACGGCGCTTGAAGTGCACGAGAGTGTAGGGAAGAACAAATGTTTACTCGATCCCTAAGATTGTCTGGTGACAATGGTGACACATTTCCTAGCTGTCGCAAGTGGCGGTGAACGGTGGAATGGGTGGAATTGAGCTTCTGAACAAGTTCTTCAGCAGTTACAGCAGGATCTTCATCAAGTGTAGCCACCAGCAGTTCATCATCAAACTCAATAGGTAGTTAGCATAGAAATATTCCATGGGATGTTCGCAGATACATGTATAAAGAAGACACAAGTAAGGCTATGCCAGAAAAAAGGTCATTACTTATGGGATGACCTGATACTTCTGCAGTGCTAAGGCCAGGATGGCACTTTGCCTAGCACTGTGGGTTAAAATGAAAGGCCAGTGGGGAGCTCCATAACTACTCTATTGACTTGACATTTTAAAAACTAATAAAATATATGAAAATAAATAAAATAAATGAATAAATAGATAAATAAGTGGAAGACAATGAACAGTAGGCTCAGGCCATAGGCCGGAATGTAACTAAAGAGCAAATGTCTGGCAGGCACTAGGCCATGCAAAAACACTGAAGGAACAGACCTGCCAGACTTAGGAAAACCAGCAAGGGAAAAATGTGTGGACCAGCAAGACTAGGCAGACCAAGCACCACAACGAAACAAGCGCCAACCGTAAGACGGGATCCACTGACACACTCTGCTGCTCTCTCGTATCAATGATCAGGTGTCATGTGAGGTAGAGGAGAACCCCCACTTGGAGCAGTTAATGTGTTCATCCATGTCCATGCTCGATCAAAACCACTCCTCCAGTGAAAAACAGACACAGGACAAAACTTGTTCTCAAAGCTTAGACTAGCTGGTCTAGTCCCTTTCAGCAGCAATAGATGCTGGTCCTGTCGTCTGCTCCTCAGACACGACACTACATACGACCTTTCCGTTCACAAGCTTTAGTCCTCAAAAGCACAATACCCATTTTCCACATGTGAAGAATACTTGTATTATCACAATATTGAGTGCCCTTGAAATTCTCAAAATAAATAAAGGAGAAATGGAAAGGAACAAATGAAAAAAATTTCATGAGAACCAAAATGCAGATAGTCGCTTTGGGACAATATGAGCAATAGCCACTTGGGCACAAACAAAATCAAGAGCCTGCTTGGGGAAAACAAAATGCAAGTAGCCGCTTGGGCACGAACAAGGAGCATCCAATATAGCACATCAAGTGAGCTTGCATCCAAATCATTTGTTTATACCATAATAATGAGGAAATGGAATTCTTGAAGGAGAAAAAAAAATTCCAACAGGATATCCAGGCATCAAAACAAATATATGATGCACTAGAACAAGCAATTCCTTACATCCCAAAGAGATCATGGCCTAGAGACAGACCTTAACATCCAAAGAAATCCAGGGTGTAGCCACTTGGGCATGAACCAGAAAAAAAATTGAGGGGTTTAGCCGCTTGGGCACGAAATGAGCTGAAGCCAAACCATCCATCAAACAAGCTAAGTTAGTTAAACAAAGCCATCCAAGTATATATCCAAGAATAATGGAGCGCAATTAACCAGAAATTCAATGCAATGGAGAAAGTGATACAATTTGCCAAGAAAATGATAAATTACAAAGAAGATCCGGAGGTGATTTGGCATTGCCTTTCCAGGAGGTTCCTAGTCCTCTGCAAAATGTGTGAGTAAGTTTTGAGGCGCTCCGGTTGCAAATGAACCCCATCAAGAAGAAAACGGCGGTCAGGGGCCACGCGTCGGTATGCAATCTGTTCAAAGAAGATAACTTGATCTCCGAACCGTAATTGCCATCGGGACACAAGGACAGAAGAGTACGTGCGACGGCGTGACTCAAAGTCGGCAACTGCCCTCCTTCTCCTATCAGGGTTGGGAGACTCACCCCTAGGGTAAGGTTTAATAACAACAATTTTTTGGGCCCCAGCAAGAAAAAGAAAAGACAGAAGCTCCAGCTGCCACTCAACATAAAATCCCGGCTCCTCAGTGAGATCCCTATTATCCAATTCGTTCTCTCCGCAGTGCACAGTGACATGCGGGGGAACACGGGGTCGGCTACCAGCAAAGATGTCTCGCTGCAAATGGTCCAAGAGGGACTTGGCCGTTGCTCCTGGGAGCCCAACAAATCTGGTCCCAGCGGATGCTTGCAGGCGAGGTAATCGGTCAGGTTGGGTGACAGCTACAGCCATTGCCCTCTCAATGAAGGAATGTCCGACCGCAAGAAAGGAGATCGACGTCAGATAGGCTTCATGGTTGACAGGGATGGATGAGCCGGATGGTCGAAACATCTTCTTTGGCCGCAAACGACTCTCCTCATGAGATATGCCGATGGAAGAACGCTTCCCTCCCCTCCACATGTTCTAATTAAAACAGAAATATCAGCTAATCCAAATCCGAATTGTTCGTTCGAGGACCTTTGCTTTTCGAAGCCTCATGAACATTCCACATCCCGAATGGGAAAACTGGAATGCGAGGACGGCCTCGCATGCGTCTACCATCAATGTTAAATTCTCGGAAGTGAGTCGCAATGCCTTATCCATATTCAGGAATTTGTGGAAGAAGAGAATTGAGGAGTTCTCTCGGAAAGGGGCGTATGTGGCCATACGCTCTTTTCCCATATCCGTGTCCATGCTCTGCTTTAGGTGACTGGTCATAGTACAGGGGGGTTATCAGCAAGAAGTTAACATGCGTATTCAGGAAAGGAGAAGGAGATTTAATACACTACGATTTTAGGGGAATTATTTCGTCTTTTTAAACTGAAAGTGAAAATGAGGAAGACACATGAGGAAAGGGAAAGAAAGAGGCAGAAACATTCAAATCTCTGGAAGGATGGGAGAAGTTGGAGATATCCATAAAATAGTTGCAGATTCAGATGATGAATGCATTAATAATGGATCACTGCTGAGTAATTGGTGAATGGAACGTGTCCTGAATGTTTGCATTCTCATTGCTGTTCTTCAAGAAAGAGATTATTTTGAAATCTGTTGATGCATTTATTGATTACTTATTATTTTTAATTGGAACGAAGTTGTGAATGGCTCTTTGGAAAAAGTTTCAGCAGCGCGGATATGGAAAAAGGGCGTATGTGCATCAACATCTGCCAGCATCACAGTTATGTGAGATAAATAAATTTATTAAAACCCAGAATTCAATAAGAAAAAGGTCTATGATACCATTTAACTCATAATTAAGTTTTGACCAGCTTCAGATTAGCTATGAGAAGTTTTTATCGTTCATTTCGAATTGCATCTTTTGCACATACGCCCTTTTCGCAGAGAACTCCTCAATTGTAGGCAATGAGAACGTCCTGAATGAGTTAAGAGGCAAACGCAATCATGCGCATGGAAGGAGAAAAATTCTCGACATTTGAAATTGTTTTGTCATTTAAACGAGGAAGGAAAAATTGCCGTGTGCAGGAGTCTCAGTTAGGAAGTGCTAGTTCTAGGTTTTTGGCACTTTTCCACCTTTTGTCACCTTTGAGGTTTTGTCCCCTTCGACGTTTCATGTTATTCGCCGTCATGTTACATTCCCCGTTTAAATTCCTTAGAGGTTTCGATTTTCGGGGTTTTCTTCACTACATGGAACCCCTGTACCCTGCACCCTACAAATGATATTAAGTACCTGCTTCGTTGATACAGTATCAAGTTTTCCCAACATCCTCCCACTTTTCACTTTGGAATTAAATGTGGAAAGCATAGAATTACATTTTTTCATTTCAATATATGTCTTAGGAAATCAATAAATGTTGATTTAAAGTTTGGGATTACAGCAGTGCGTGGGAATATGGAAGAATAGAATGCCCAATTTCACGAATGCCATACATTCTTTATTTTCTATGGAAGATAGTCCCTCTAAATTTCTGCTCTAAAACCCATGGATTCTACGGTGGGTGGTGAAGGAGAGACCATTAGGTTATGGGTCTGTACACGGTGTCGGATGTGAGATCAGGAGTACTATTTTTAGTGTCCAGACTATATTAGAATATTCTAAGGCGTTTGTGGTAGGTGTAGCCTCAGGTCAATACATTTACCCCTGCACGACAAAGGCAAAATGACTCGCAAAATGACAAAGCAAAATGACAAGCGAAAGGACTCAAAAACAGATATTGTCACGGGCACGGGGTGCTGCGGCAGGTTGTTACTTACAGAAAACAAATAGTCAAGCAATTTCGCTTTCTAGCGTCCCGCGCCTGACAATTATCTTTTTAGAATCTCATCCTTCAATCAGGAGGAAAGGTTCGTGCCTGTTCACGGCCGAAAAAGGAATGTCCCACAACCGAATTTGATACCTAAATTTATTACAGAGGTTTTTAAATGTTACCAAGTTGTCCAACAAAAGTACTAAAAATATAAAGAAGCAAAATTTTTGGTTAGTTCACGAGGTTCACAGACAACAAATAAGGATTTATCCGGTTCCCTAGGCAAACGCACTTAAGGTACTACGGGAACATAAAAATCGACCCCCCTGGATCAAAATTCCGCTCTATAATTGTTGTAAGGGACCTCAAGAAAGGGCCTTGGAGCCGATTGCTGGCTCTCTCAGGTCACCCCAGGGGCCATGATCTGTGGTC
>CAJPEV010005208.1:0-16386 GCA_905338385.1 Darwinula stevensoni
GAGAAAACATTTTTATCTTTGCAGAGGAGGCATGGAATCCCCATCATACCCTAATTTCGGCACATTAGATTTCTTATTTTTGAGGGAAGGAATAGGCATCAATCCCAGTTTCTCAGTCGACGTCGAGTGACTCACGCTTCTTTATTGGTCGCTGAAAGCGCGTCAGGGGACGCACCCTCAGCCTCTCGCGATGTAAGAATGGAATACATCCGAATTATGAAGATGGCTTTGAAAATTTTCCGTGGTTCTTTGTTGGTATATTTCATTTATTTATTTTCTGCGATCCTGAACGGTCCGCTTCCGAAGGTTCTAGCGCCGAAAGCTGGAGGATTTGGAATTCATACATTCAAGTCGCGGGTGGGGATGCAGCCGAAAGGCACGGTAGAACGTTCTTCCACGGCAGCGCCAGGGATCTTTAGGTCTCGCGCGAAAGACCGTGGGCTTCCCTGGGGAATTCGCAAATTGGAAGTTCTGATCGACGCGGAGGAGGTTGCTCCCTCTCGCCACCGATTCGCCTCCTACGATGGGCAAGAGGAAAAACCCCGCGTTTGGCGGGGACGCGCATCTCCCTCTCTCTCTTCCATCCGTCCGTTTGCGATTGGAAGCAAGTCAGAGACCCACCTGACCCGAGTGAACCGTTTCTTCACTCGGTAACTATTCTATATTTAAATGAAAAAGACTGCTCAAATACCATCTTCCTGTAGTCGTCCGCATGTAATTTGTGACACGTGAATCTCAATGCGCACCTCTAGTACTTACGTAGTACTTCTGGTGCGTGGGATGCACTCTCGTTATCCAAACATTGGAATGTTCCCACCTTCGACCGAAAATGTTGCCTGTTGCACATTCGGCGGAAAGTGCCCTCTAGATGAAGGAGACGGAAGCCTCATCTCGACTATTTGCAGTCTGTATGCAGGAGCAACGACGGCGTCGCAAATCCGCGCGGATACTTGTGACGTCGTTCGGCTCGTACGAAGAAATCCGAGAGCCCTGCAACGCAAAAACGGCGTTGCTTGGAGTGGGCTTCGGTTGCGTCGTTCCCGGAGCGCGAGACCGAACGATCGGAAACGGAACGGAAAATGCATCGAAGGGGGCGAAGCCCTTCTGGATTTTCGCATCTTCGCGGGTCGGCGAGCGGGAAAGCGTCGAACTTGTGAAAGGTCAGGCAAAGATGCGAGATGATTTAGTAGTCTTATGCTCCATCTATTTACTTATTTACTTATGCTCCATCTTAACAGATGCTGTCTGTTACGGGAATGCTTCCCATCTTTCGCGAGTAGTCGGGTAACGAGTAAACAGTCTCTTCACTCAGTAAACATCCTTTATTTAAATGAAAATGACTGCTGAAACGACTGCCCATCTTCCTGTCGTCATCCTTATGTAATTTGTGACACGTGAATCTGAATGCGCACTTGTATTCATGTCATCGTGATGGTATCCTTACGCACTTATCGGGGCCGGTTCGAGGGAATGGCACTTGAAAACTCGGGGAACAAAGATAGACCTTACCCTTTACAACGTAATCCTTGTTGCAATGGAGAAAAAATTTGAATTTCGCATACATTTCCTCAAAGGAACTAGCAAACGATGTTTCCATCGAACCTGCCAAAATTCGTTTTTTCATTGCAATTTTGGGTTTTGTCAGCATGAAAAATATTTAAAAAAAGAAAAATTTTGCAACAACCATAACTTGTAAAAGGTCAGGTAAAGATGCGAGATAAATTAGTGACACAACACACGCTTGATGAACATTTTTAGACGATAAACATAATTTTAAATTTAAGAAGTTTGCGACGAAATGAGGCGAAAGGTCTTCTGCACGGCTGTGGTACTGACCCAATTTTGCGAATGAGCCACCAGCTGCTAATAAACCTGCACTCGTAAAGTATTTTCTACCCAATCGGTAACGTGAATTTTGCTCCTGAAATCCCCATTTTCACACGCAGTGAGTCTTCAGCAATCTTATGCACAAAGTATTCCAGTATGTTCCATACTTGGGAACTCGATGCGATGAAGGGTTAGGTGAGTTTCGTGCATTTCACTCGCAAAATCGGAGCTCGTCAGGTGCGTCGAAGGCTCGTGATTACCATCGTTAATAACGTTACGTGAGGTTATCCACAGCGATACACAAAAGCCGTGGGAACGTATTCCTCAGCTGTTGAAGTTTGCTAAGTTGAACAGGTGAAGAACGGAATTGTATTAACAGTGAAGTTCGCATCTGGAATTCGGTGACGTCCAAATGTCCTGCTTGATCTGGTCAGGATCTCATGGAGACGGAGTGCATGAGTCGCGATCAGGTCATTAGGGGTGATTGGGGCAGAGGGGGATGTCGCAGAATTCCCATTTCGTCGCTGCGTCGTCGACGAAGCACCATGGTCGTTCTTTGGATGTCGGGTTCCTGCAGAAGTTCCGTTCCGCCGAGGGATTGTTTCTTAGGAAATGCCCTTCGTAAGTTAGGTCTGGTTTGAAGTCATCCAGCTTTCCATATGGTTGGGAATCCCACCGGAGACAGTTCTTTCCGGTCGCAGTCTTTTTCATCGTCCCCATGTATTCCGTCCCGTTTCCGTCTGTCGGCATTCCAGATTTCCCTTCGCCGATTTTTCTGTATCAGAGTGAAACGAGTGATATCATTTATGGTACGAATTGCAGGAACCAAAAAATCCACAATATTACAATTGCCGTAAATATACCTTTCTTTACCAAACAACCGCCCTCTGGGTTTCCATGATCTATTTTTGCGAATGACATTCTGTTCTATTTTAATAGTTATCGAAATGCCAAATATCGAAACAATTTTGCCGTTCGGGAACGCTCACGGAGTATGAAACAGGCGAGCAAATCGGTAAACATCACTTCATACCTTCTGAAGCAGATTTCATGTCCTCTTCGGAACAAAAAGGAATTTTGCACAGGTTCNAAAGGCACGGTAGAACGTTCTTCCACGGCAGCGCCAGGGATCTTTAGGTCTCGCGCGAAAGACCGTGGGCTTCCCTGGGGAATTCGCAAATTGGAAGTTCTGATCGACGCGGAGGAGGTTGCTCCCTCTCGCCACCGATTCGCCTCCTACGATGGGCAAGAGGAAAAACCCCGCGTTTGGCGGGGACGCGCATCTCCCTCTCTCTCTTCCATCCGTCCGTTTGCGATTGGAAGCAAGTCAGAGACCCACCTGACCCGATTGAACCGTTTCTTCACTCGGTAACTATTCTATATTTAAATGAAAAAGACTGCTCAAATACCATCTTCCTGTCGTCGTCCGCATGTCATTTGTGACACGTGGCACATTCGGCGGAAAGTGCCCTCGAGATGAAAGAGACGGAAGCCTCATCTCGATTATTAGCAGTCTGTATGTAGGAGCGACGACGGCGTCGCAAATCCGCGCGGAGACTTGTGACGTCGTTTGGCTCGTACGAAGAAAATCGACTGCCTCGAGAGCCCTCCACCGCAAAGTGTTGCTTGGAGTGCGCTTAGGATCCGTCGTTCCCCAAGCGCGAGGCGAACGATCGGAAACGGGAACGGAAAAAGGCATCGAACGGGGCGAAGCCCTTGCGGATTTTCGCATCTTCGCGGGTCGGCGAGAGCGAAAGCGTCGATTCGCTAGTGTCGTCGGAGGCAGTGGCGGCTCGTCGGGGTAGGCACGGTAGGCCGGGCCAGACAAGAAAGAGAGCACCGAGAGATGACGTGAATTTAAGTCATTTTTACTCCATCTTAACTTTTACTCATGCTCCATCTTAACAGATGCTGTCTGTTACGGGACTGATTCCCATCTTTCGCGAGCAGTCGGGTAACGAGTAAACAGTGTCTTCACTCAGTAACTATCCTTTAATGAAATGAAAATGACTGCCCATCTTCCTGTCGTCATCCTTATCGGGGCTGGCTCGAGGGAATGGCACTTAAAAACTCAGGGAACAAAGATAGACCTTACCCTTTACGGCGTAATCCTTGATGCAATCGAGAAAAACATTTGAATTTCGTATGCATTTCCTCAAAGGAAATGCAAATGATGTTTCCATCGAACCTGCCAAAAATCCTTTTTTCATTGCTATTTTTGGTTTTTGTCACCATGAAACATTTTTTTGGAGAAAGAAAAATACTGCGACAACTATAACTTGTAAAAGGTCAGGTAAAGATGCGAGATAAATTAGTGACACAACACACGCTTGATGAACATTTTTAGACGATAAACTCAATTTTAAAATTAATAAGTCTGTGACGAAATGAGGCGAAAGGTCTTCAGCAGGGCTATGGAACTGACCCAATTTTGCGAATAAGCCCCCAGTTGCTAAGAAACCTGCATTCGTGAAGTATTTCCAACCTAATCGGTAACGTGAACGATGCATCAGAAATCCCCATTTTCACACGTGAGTCTTCAACAATCTTATGCACAAAGTATTCAAGTATGTTCCATGCTTGGGAACTCGATGCAATGAAGGGTTAGGTGAGTTTCCTGCATTTCATTCGCAAAATCGGAGCTCGTCAGGTGCGTCGAAGGCTCGTGATTCACCGTACCATCGTTAATAACGTTACGTGAGGTTATCCACAGCGATACACAAAAGCCGTGGGAACATATTCCTCAAATTTTGAAGTTTGCTAAGTTGAACAGGTGAAGTACGGAATTGTATTAACAGTGTAGTTCGCATCTGGAATTCGGTGATCTGGATTCACCGTTTCATCCCATTCACAGCAATAATTCCGAAGCATTTGGACGTACGAGATCTACAATGTTGTAAACGACCGGGTGAATCACAAATGTCCTGCTTCATCTCGTCGGGATCTCATGCAGAATGCATGAGTCGCGATCAGGTCATTAGGGGTGATTGGGGCAGAGGGGGATGTCGCAGAATTCCCATTTCGTCGCTGCGTCGTCGACGAAGCACCAGGGTCGTTCCTTGGATGTCGGGTTCCGGCAGAAGTTCTGTTCCGTCGAGGGATCGTTTCTTAGGAAATGCCCTTCGTAAGTTAGATCCAGCTTTCCATAGGGTTGGGAATCCCACCGGAGACAGTTCTTTCCGGTCTTCGTCTTTTTCATCGTCCCCACGTATTCCGTCCCCGTTTCCGACTGTCGGCATTCCAGATTTCCGTTCGCCGATTTTTCTGTTTTAGAGTGAAACGAGTGATTTCATTTATGGTACGAATTGCGCTAACCAAAAAGCCAACAATATTACAATTGCCGTAAATATACCTTTCTTTACCAAGCAATTGATCTCTGGGTTTCCATATTCTATTTTTGCGAATGACACTCATTTATATTTTATTAGTTATCGAAATGCCAAATCGCGAAACAATTTTGCCGTTCGGGAAAGCTCACAGAGTATGGAACAGGCGAGCAAATCGGTAAACATCTCTTCATACCTTCTGAAGCAGATTTCATGTTCTCTTCGGAACAAAAAGGAATTTTGCACAGGCTGATCTTGCGTTGCTTGGTTTTGCACCAAGGTCCATCATAAGTTTTGTCTGGATTCCGACAGTAGTTATGGCGACTGTCCAATTCGACATCGGGAAACATCAGCAGGTATTGCAAAGCGGAATTCCTGTCGGGGGTCATGGCCAGCCATGGCTCGCACTTCTCCCCGTCCGCCGCCTCGTCGACTGACCCCGCGTACTCTGACCCCTCTTGTGTGATCTTGCATTCCAGGGGCTCTGCCGACGGGTGAATAAATGAGTGACTTCCTGAATGTGTGACTTCATGGAAGAGTGACTTCATGAAAGAGTGACTCCATGAGAGGATAAATGGGTTTCTTCGGAAAGGGAATCCATGATTTTTTGGTATTTATAGAAAACATACCCTCGGCAAATCAAATTTCACTGAAAGATTTTGATGGCAAGTAATATAGCAAACAAATAATCGGTTATTATGGCCATGGACTAGACAAGCCGCACCAAATGGAAATGCCACTCACTGCATATAATTTAATGTGATTTGCGGCATTTTCTAGAGGATTGAGAAAGCTTTGCTATGTCGTATTATCATTTCAAATATATTCATCATTTCAAGAAATTCAGGTGCTCACACGTTTTACAAACAAACCGCGTCTTTTTTGTAGCAGTGGGAATGGACATGCGGCGACAGAAGGTCCCATTGCAGCATAATTCCGTTTTCTTATTTTCATTTGAGGTCCAGAATGTCTTAAACAGTTGAAGGCGTTTGATATCGAGTACAGTATTTTGAAGTTAATTCCTTATTCCTCTTACAAATGCTGTGATCCGCATGAAAGTATACTACATCTGCCAAAAACAGTACTGGAGGCCTCCAAGCAAGAATTTCAGCCACTTTCTCGCGGTGGTTCCTAGGCTGAGGATATAATTTCTTTCGAACGGGAATGGGTAGGCCCATGCCTCAGGTCAAAAGGGGGAGCTGCGGGGGGGGGGGGGGGTTTGAGGCTGAGGAAAGGCAAAACTTTTAAAATTTGGTTTTCCCCTTATTCCATATTAAAGATGTACTCTCATGAGGAATATTCTGATTACCTCTGGAACCACGACAGAGTGGGATGTTACAGTACTCCCAGCTGAAATTGGTGGACACAAAGCACCAGGGCCGCTCTTTCAACGCTGGATTCCGGCAAAAGTTTTCCTGTCCCATTTCAAAACCCCTTTGAAAAATCTTTGTGGCCTCAGGGGATCCAGTGTGGTGGTCCTCGATGGAGACATGGGAGGAGATGAAATTCCAGTCGATCTTGAGAAATTTTGTCCAAAGGAGGCAATTCCTCCCCGATTCCGTTCGGTTCTCAGAACCCCTGTATTCTTTGCCCATTTCCGTCATTCGGCATTCTGGGTACATGCGTGGAGCTTCATCTCCGTCTGTAATCGATGTTTCGAAGCGGTGTGCTACACAATAGAGGGTAATTCTACCTTCATTTGATCGAAAGGAATATCAAAACCCGAATGTCAAAATCTGAAATAAATGTGATATTATCCATTTCACTGTAGTTCTCAGTGAGATTCGCGCGTCAAGCAGAATGCTAGGCACTGGTGGCAATATACGGGGTGTCTCATGAGTAGGCATCAATTTTTTTCTTACATACAAGAAGCATTCACTACTTTCTAGTTGAAACTTGTATGGAACAGTTAGTGTAATCTTTTATTTTGTAATTAGCACTGTGACGGTCTTGACGACCTTTCTCGTCGGACCTCCCTTTCGGAGTACTGAATCCGGAACGGTGGGGTACTGGCGAGGTCCGTCTTCCAATCCGCGAACCGGATGCCGACACCTGGGTTAAATAGCTGTACTATGGGATCGGAGTGAACCCAACAAAACGCACCAGATCTCAATTGATCTTTAATGCAAGCCACTGGTTTCCGACACCAATACAACAGATTTTATTTTTTAGACCAATCAGGGCAATCCGGCCCGTCGCACTACCAAAGGAATTCAAAGCAAAATACTGTCAGATATATCAGAATAGGGCGAAAGCCAGGCGTGAACGCGGACAAAGGGACAGGGCAATACCCAAGCTCGTTGCCTCGGTTAGCGAATGCGGTCCGGACGGTAATTCGGTACGTGAGAATATTGAACCTTGTTTCCTCGGTTTGCGAATGCAGTCCGTAGCTTCTCGAATAAGTTTTTTTTTAAAATAAAAATAGGAGGTAAATGTATGATGGGCTCCGCATGTAGTGGACCAACACTTGACTCCCGCCCACTATGGTGAGATCCTCCAAACACCAGGGCTGGCAGAGTGCAACACCCTGGTGGAGCTGATGTCGTAGCCATGGGAAGGTGTCCTATGGCTACAGTGCGTCGACGTGTCTGGAAACCAGATCCGTCTTCGCGCCTGGATCCCTCCCTTTTTCAGGTTTTAGCTTTTATGTTTTAGATATATCGAAAGACAGAGCGGCCTTTACTGAGAATCAACCTATACTTTAATAGGTTAGTGAGTCAGGGCTGGTTAACTTTAAGTCCACTTGTTCAAGAGTTTAAGAGATTTGTGTCCTGGCGTGAATTACGTGAATTTACGTGAATTACGTGAATTTTTTTTTAGTGCAGGGGTGCCCTAGGAGGTGGCCCGCAGGCCATAGCTTTGAACACCCTTGATCTAGTGTACAGTATTTACGTTTTTTAATGGAACATTTATATTTACATCCTATCAGAAGTGCGTTAGGGGATGGAAGACTCATTGAAAGGAAAGATGGGATGAGGGATTAACCTGACCGAAAACACGCACAGTGAGACCAACCTACAGCCTAGGAGCGGACTCCACCTGAAGATCTCCGGTCTCGAATAAGGGTCACGCTCGGGTAGTCATGCCCACGGGGTTCTACCCCCCTAGGGGATGTGCACTATTCCCCCGCGTTTAGCTCCGAGACAGCGTTTCCCAGGATAAAGGGGAAGACATTCCTGATTACGATAATAGGGGTGGTACACGGGGGACCCATCCTTCCTGTACACATCCGCTGCAGTCATAATAAAAGGTCACCGGTTTGGGTGTAGTAAACAACGCGGCGCTAGAGGCGCCATCTCACGTCAACCAAGGAAATCTAAATTTCCTGGATCTGTGCCTTGAACACAGATCAACTACACACAATGGGAGAAAGACATCGTTACTGCACTAAACATATTCAGCTTCTATTTCAATTAATTTTTTTTTTAAGAGTGAACCATGGCTGGGTACCTGAGTTAGGAGGGAAGGCGTAAAATAGGGGTTTGGATGGAAGTTTACGAAATTGTTGTGGTTGTACAGAGCAAAGTTACTTTCAAGTTACCTCCAACGCGCAAAACCTGAAAGTAAAAAATTGTTTGTTTGGTTTAATCAAGGACAGACTTGACGCCACGTATTGATAGTCCTTGGATGAGCTATGAGATCGCATCACTGATAATGTCCAGCGCATATCCCGAGGTATCTGTGCGGAATGAATGGATCGTTTTGTTCAACGTGTCCCGACGTGCATTGAAAGAAGAGGTGGACATGTCAACCACTGAACAGAACTTCAACGATTACTCTAAGTGTTCCATATAAGTTTCAACTGGAAAGTTGTGTATGCTTCTTGCAATTAAAAAAATATATTAAATCGGTACTTATGTGACATCCCGCACTTTGCACCTCTTTCAAAATGAATAGCATGGTTTCATCATGTCTTGAACTCCCTTTATCTCTTCCTTATCGGACGAAATCTAACGAATAATCGCTAATTAAGTGTTTAATAAAAATTAATCCTACCAAAAATTGGACGGGATTACTATTAATACTTTTCGAAGACAACTGTCGCCGGTATAGATGGGAAGATCTAGGAAGACTTTTTTAAGAAGATTTTAGACTGAATGAGGAGGAAACTCTCAATCCAAGAAATGAGTTTCCTCGGCATGGAGTAAATACACTGCAGCATCACGCCTAATTAATTGGTGAAACAAGTTAAAGAAGACGAGCAGCACTTCTAGGTTAGCACTTCCACAAATTCAAGAAGATTTTGGAGAAATGATGGAACCCTGGAGACACTCGCTCCGGTTGGAGTAGCATGAAATTCTGCTGAGGTGAATGAGGCAAGGTAATATCGATTTTCCAAGGTTCTTGATGCAATTACTAGTATATTTTAATGCATATTTACTTGTAGCCTGACAACCCAATCGTCCAACAATCTAAAATTGCCTCTTCAATAAATTAGGTATCTCTACGTGTGGGAGTAGATATGGAGAGATAAAGTAAGGGAAACCGATGCAGGGATCGATGAGAGTGGGTTCAACTTTTACATTCGGAGACGATTTGGAAGAGATGTGATCTGGGAGAAAGCAATAGTAGAAATACCGATTTCTGACAACGATTCTTGCAATTGGCCATGATGGAGGTCTTTTGTCCGGTTTGATGTGGGGATCATACAAAACTACAATAGTCCTACTAAATTCATTGGATCACCTCATGACCGTCTTCGAAAGAGGGATTTGTCTTTGTCATGGATTCCATCGCAAGGAAGAAGCGAAGCAGGTCATTGGTTAAAAAGGGCACAACATCTACCTTTGCCATCATACTGCACAGGCCTTTCCTGAACCCTCAACATCATGAAAGTATGCATTGGATGCGACACCCGAAGCAACATAACATCACTGGTACAAATAACGGAGGAGAGTATCCGAGAGGCTACAGCCGAGAAATGTCAAGGATATGCGCGCCATTCCAAAGATTTCGATTATGCCTACTTGGATCGCTTAGCAATATATTATTAATATAATCCCGACGAAATTCACCGCATCGATGGCTCACAGTCCTTGTGAGATTGGTTTTCATACTTGAATTTTTGCTGGCGTGGCATTTTTCATGTTTTTTCTTCATTGGAATTCCGTACTCTTCATTCGATACTATCCGTCATGACATGTAATTACACCAATAACAATTATTAATGTGGAACTCCTTTTGCGTTAACTTACAGGTATTTATTGTACACGAGAACAATTCGTGAATCTAAGCGTTAAGCTTTCATCCATTGTAAAGACCATTGATAGGCTAAGCTATTCATTGTAGATTCGTTCGACCTAATTTATAATTGAATCTGATTGGACTGGACACTATCGCTGAAAGGAAGCTCCTAAAATTTAAGTTTCAAGACATTGCAGAGACTCACTCGACTCGCACTGGTTTCCCGTCTCACACTTTCTCTCTCCTGCTTCCGGGGCACAGAAAGGCACATCGCAATATTCAAATTGTAGGCCGGACCCTCCTGTGTCCTTGATGCTGCACCAGGGACCACCTGGACTCCCATTTGGGTTCCGACAGTAGTTGTGGGTGGCGGTGAGGGGATCCGAGAAGGTCAATCGCTTGCTTTCCTGGATTCTCTCATACTCCTGGTTTTTCGGATCCAGCCACGAATTGCATGGGAAACCAGAGATTGTTCGGCTCTTCACTCCCATGTATTCCCCTCCCTTCTGTGTCAGCTTGCACTCAGGTGCACCTGAATTCATGACCCAATGATACCGCATACTCTTTCAAGAACTTCATGACCTTCTAGTTAGACATCGTTAATAAAACATCGCATGGAATACGCATGAACTATCCTTACTGAGCCACTGATTGCACTTGAAACCATGTTCACAAAATGAAAGAAATATTAAAACTGGCACCCCATTAGGTTTTTATGGTACTAACTTCAGAAAAATCCTCAAGGGAGATTTTTTTTTGGGGAGGATCAGGATTGTTACTTCGATTTGGTTCTTTCCAGTTTTCCTTTTTTGAGGGCAAATTGCTCTCATGGTGTTAACTTCAAGATTAACCATTTTTGGTTCATATCCTCTCAGTGAAAATTTTTTTTTTATGGTGGACGGTTTTCCAAAATATATTAGATCCAGAGGAATGATATCAAAGCAGTATGTGAAAAGATTATCGAATTTTGGAAAGATATACCACATATAACTTTCTTAATTCCAGAAAATATGTTCATTGCTAGAGCATGTATTATTATTATTATTATTAGTCATTATAGGGGCACTATTCCGTTGGCGACATAATTAAAATATGTTACTCCCTCAAGTAGAGGAAACTTTGAAAATTCATATATTTTCCATGGGTTAAATGGGTTTGAGGCCCGATTTAAAAAGGATAGCATTAGCAAATTTGATGGCAACCAGATTTTCGGTGTCCGGTAAATTTATGAAATATATATTTACATGTGTACCTCCCCCGTGGGGACGCCATCTTACAAGGGAACGTGTTTCTTGGAATTTTTCCCTCATGCTTTTCCTGGATACATATCAAATTCAAACTTACGACTCAAGTAAATGAATCTTAAATTCAGCGAACAAGATTCACCATTGGATTCACCGCACTCAGAGTCTTTTTTTTTTAGAAGGGGGCGGGGGGTTCCAAATTGTACTTCCTCTTGGGGAAATACGTCTATAAGTTGTATCCGGGAAAGTAGTATGTATGCGGTATATAAATGATAACTTTCTCTATGTCGTTCACAAAGAAGATAAAACTTTGTTTACAACCTATGCCATAAAAGGTTGACATTTATTCTGAATGGGGTATTGCTCACCGTTTTTCCTTAGGGGTGGAAATGGCGAAGCATTTGCTACTTTTAAAAAATAGGGAGGGAAGTTTATCACACATTTGGAGATTTGTTGTGAGTCAAATTATGCTCTCGTTCAGGCTACGTCAAAATATGAGCTATGCGGACTCATTTCCTTTTCTAAATATTCTTTGAATATAAGATGGGAAGCGCCATTTTAATGGCCTTCCCACCACTATTATTTCGTTCAAGATGTAAGATGTCTTCTTCCAACCATCATGGAAGCCCATTTCTTACTAAATGTATCCCATCGTCTCTTGAGGAGGAAAAATCAGTTCGTCCATTGCTCTTAAATATAAAGGCCATTTTAGACCATACAGATGTTTTTCCTTACGCGTGTCATCGCAGAGGGGAATCCGACAATACTCGGAATGGATTTTGCCATCATCATCGACAAAACACCAGGGCCTGTTCTTCATCGTCGGATTTCTACAGAAGTTTTCATGCGAAGCTGGGTTCAAGTTTAAGAAAAACTCTTCGTAGAAGAGTTCCGGATATGCATCGAACTGGTATGTAGGATTCGCATCGTAGATTTTTTTCAGTTCGGGGGCATCCCATCTCAGGCATGATTTCCCTGTCTCTGTCACATTCACTTTCCCCTTGTATTCTTTCCCCTTCTCTGTCAGGAGGCAGTTCGGATACACCACCTTACCTAAGAAAGAAAATCATGAAAAAAGGATATGAGAAATAATTGTAAAAAAGGTGAACACATTGAAATGGAGATTACGATAATTAGGAAATTGTGAGCACGGAAATTCGGAAAATGAATTTTTCACAGAATGTAATGACGATTTAATCAATTTTTAATGGCAGATGTTCATAGTTGCCGAAAATATGCCATGACCGTACAATTTACGCAGAGCGTACTACAGAGTGCAGGTGCCGAGCAAAAACGCATACCTAGCTCTTACATGTTGAAAAGTAATTCTCCTTAATGTTCTCGTGAGAATTCTCCCTTGAGAGACTTAGGTCGAAAGAATCGTGGAGCAAGCAGGTGCACAGCAAGAATGCATTTAAATACCTGATATATTGGAAAGTGTTTCCCTTGAATTGTTTAATCTGACTTCTTACTTAGTAAGATGTCTAAAAAAACGTGGAGCCCGCTTGATATCATCTGTCCGCATGAAGAGTGTTCTGGCAGCGCCTTAGGGAATACGAGAATCCCATTGGTTCACTCTGGACATTTTTATTTTGACCGCTTTTGTAAATTCGATTCATAGTATATGATTTGAATTAGTGTCTCTTAATGAGAAAAATATAATATACCACTCACAAAAAGTTTACCAACTTCCAATGCTTATGGGTGGTACAAATTCATCTTGTTTCAAATACTCCCATTTGAACATGTCTTTTGCCATTGCCAATTATGTGGGAATTGTTTTTTTCTTCAATATGAAGTGAAAAATGAAAGCTTTCAAGAGAATTTCCTTCAATTTGAATACTTATGACAGCTACTAGGATGCTGCGGAACAATTCAGAATTTGGAAATAAATGCCCGGTGTGCACAAATTTCAAAGAGAGATGTTTTCAAATAATTTTTTCATCAGTTAAACTGATGAATATGTAAAGTTGAACATAGTATGAATGTAACTACTGAGACAAGGAGTTAAATGAAACTGTTAAGGCTCCATACATCCTTGGGGGAATTTTTCGAGGGTCGAGGTTTATAAAAAAAAATGACGTGGCGAATTGAACAGAAATGGAATGGTGAAACTTGGGATATGTATATGTGACACGATTTTATTGAGTTGAGGGAGTATTCAGCTTTCATGGTGCATTTCCTTCGGGCATAGCTTTTGAGTCGGTCGGCTTTTCTAAACATGTCTTTTTATCAACGAAAAGGGTAAATGTGTAATATTGAAACTTTGTGTGCATGTAGTTCACTGGGGATTTTTTTCGTTGAAAAACATATATATGGATCTTTTCGGTTAAAATAACTTAGGGCTCATATTTTGCAAAAGGCGCATTTTCACGAATTTTCTAATCCAGCAAAACAGAGTGTGCTAGAATGTTTAAACCTGGCAAAGAAGTACCTGATGGATATCTGAGTAAACTAAAAACTCTACTTTTATTACATGTAGACTTTCTTGAGCTGACTGATGTAAGTAGCTATTTGCATGCTGAGTTCAGGAAAAGTTCTACTTTGGTGATACATGCCATAGGGGCACACATTTCGGGGAACATATTTTCAAATAGTTCTATTTGCTTCAATCAAACGGAGACACATGCAAAGCCGAAACTTGGCAAGAACGTGACCGTTGACGCACAGAGCTCAAATGTCAAAACGTCACATTTCCAAAATATTGTTAGGGTTCATATTTCTTGGGGACGTAAAGTTTTCAAATAGTTTTCACATCCTACAGAATCGGGCAGAAATAGAAAAGTAGCTGGCGCACGCATAACTTACGTGATGTTGATTTCATGAAAAATTCAACATTTTTTTTGCGAGAGAATGTTGAAATTCTTTAACTCGCGAAGAGATTTCCCTCTGATGTCAAGTTAGTAACAAGCGCGAGTGCACGGTTACCTCTCCCCTCACCCAGTCGGCCAACCAACGCATAGTCTCGCCTGCTGCAGCTCACATTTCTCACGTCGTACCGACAATCATGGCCCAATATTTCAAGTTCTAGAAATTATTGGGAATGGTAATCATTTTAGTGCCACGCAGCCGATTCGTAGTCTGAAAATCCCGATAAACCGTTCACTTTCCCCCTTTTCGCAGTTTCTCTTTCCTCCCTTGCATTCGCCCTCTTCTTAACTGCCTCCTTCTCACGCTTCGTCTCTGAAACATGCTTACGTGGAGGTGGACACAGGAGAGCCGTTTCTTCTTTCACAAACGTCGTGCACCAAACATCAGGTACCGCGAGGGAACAAGTGGCCTCGTGTGTCTTGGATCCGTCGGTGAACCCTCGCGGGTGCTTGCAGGTGAAGGTAACCTTGCCACCAGGTTGAATTGGATTCTCGCCAGACCCACCCTCGAAAGCTTTCTCCGCGTTCTCGATGTTTGGGTAGGGTGTCAGGCATAGAACTGTACCCATGAAAATGAAGTGGAAGAGTTCATGTCCGTGTCCATCGAACGAATCTCCAAAAGGCTGAAATATACTCATCGCCAAAAGAAGACTTGACTATTAAGGAATTAGACTAAAATTCGTTAAACAAGCTCGTACTGGCATTCTATGAAATCGACTAGTTTCATGTGTGGGACGAATATTAACGGATAAAACTTGAAAATTATTCCTATATCAATACCAGTTGATAGGTTAATACTAATCGTCCGAAACGGTGACCTAGAAGGTTTAGGCTAGAAGGTTACCAGCGAAAGAGGTATATTACACTCTTGATCTCCTTCACCAGACATGTTTGAAACGTATCCCGTTTGCCCTGCCTCATGAAACATATAAATGTGGGTGTGATACATTTAACATGAAATTGTTTTGTGTCTCAGAATGAGAATGTATGTGAGGTGGGTTGTTCAAAAAAGTGGATTGGTACATTTTCCAGCGTCAATGCGTCGTTCATTCGAATTACAGTGAACTTGATTTCATATTCAGCCATATGTTAATGTGAAATGGGAAGAATAAGAAATATGAACTAGACATTATAGTTGCGAACAAATTGTGCGCAAAAAATGCACATCGCATGCACATGGAGAAACATGGAATTGCAACTCGGGGTCCTTACATTGGACATAGGCCATGTAGCCTTCTGGGAGGACGAGATTGCTCTGACCGGTGCGTATCAGTTGGCAGGAGCCATCCGATTCCCTAAAATTGAAGGCAAAGCAAGGCCCGGATGGGTTTTCCCTCGAGCATTCCCAAAGGCATTCCGCGAAGTTTCTCACGTTGATCTCCCGTGACACGTTCCCATATCGATGCCCTCGGTGCACGCCATAGTACACAGGGATTTCCGATGTTAATGCAGTCAGGAAAAGGCATGATATCACGGATAGCGTCAAGTGACAGCCCATATCCCTTCTAAGACATAAAAATCCCTTCGATGAAAGCCAAGTATATGGGGTACTTACTTTCCCTCATGAACCACCCTGAAGCAACAGATTCTGCTCACCATGAAAATGATCAAAATGAAAATGGATTCTTGCAGAAATGAATTCGAGGAAATTTGCAATTTGGTCTTACACGCCCGCTGGGTAAACATTTTTGGCCCGCAAAAAAAAATTCTTGGAATTTCCCCCGCAATATTCAAGGTTTTTTTTTTTTTTTTTTTTACAGGATGAGTAAAATTGCACCATTTCACCCAGAGAAAGCTGATTCTTACAATCTTGCAATACAAGGCGGTGTATTGAGGTGACAATTCAGAGATAAAGGATGAATCTCAATTTCGTTCATGTTCCTATCCATCACTCCAAGCCGGAGTAGCTTAAACCCACATTAGAAAACTAATGAC
>CAJPEV010005209.1:4969-16386 GCA_905338385.1 Darwinula stevensoni
ATGGGGTTCAACCCCCCCCCCCCCCCCGAAATGCCTTCTTTAAATTTTTGCCATACCGCTATTCGTCGGTGTAAACGGTGCAATACTTGGTCTTTTCTATCTTTAATAGCTTATGACTTATTAAACACTGCAACTTACAGGAAAACCCAAATATGTCAAAAAGACTTACAATGACAACCATAAAAAAAATAGCCACAGCGCGAATGCTAGATCTCATACCCCCCCCGGAAATGAAATCCTAGATACGGCCCTGGTGTAGCCCGTCGAACGCCCCAACCATTTTCAATTCCGATCTCTTCATTAAACCCCTGGCCCGAAACGGAGTCACTCCACGGCCATGATCCCTTCATCGGGGGGGGGGGGGGGGGTTCGAAGGTCGCATGACCTTTAAAATGTCTATGAATGCAAGAAGGCGTCATCGAGTCACCAGGAGAGATATACTAAAAAAAAAATAATAATAATAATAAGCACAACGGCTCGAACACGCGAACGGAGAAAATGAAACGAAGAAAAATGGTACGAAATGGTGAAAAGGGAATTCAACTCTTAATGATAATAGCACAACACGCGACTGGCGTGACCTTCACCATTCACCTCCTACCTTCGTGTCTTTCCGGCTTCGCTCTCAGGTCGTTTGCTCATATCCTTCCAACTATATCTCCAAATTTCAGTCGAATAAACTGAAACTTTAATTTCAGCTTGGCCCGACGCCTCGCTGGTAGACTGCACCGCCTGCAGCGAGGCTGCGTTCTATGCCTTCGGAGGCTTCTGGGACAGCCCGATCAACAGATGTTTTGTCAGATGATGGATTTTCCATGCCGGTGGATTGCGTGAGATTGCAGGTGGGTTGCAGGTAACGTCACTGGTTCCAATTGGGAATCAGAAAGTACCCATCTTGCGACTGGAAAATCAGAGATCTGTCAGAATAAAACATCAAGTCCCTGGTGGATAATTTTGGTTCATTCCAGCTGGAAACCAATTTCCAAAAAAAATAGGGCAGCAAATAAAACAATTTCTACAGGAAGTGGCTCGCATTTACTGATGGAAATGTTGCTATTCCTAATTGTACTTTTTGCTGGGTTTGCTGGGACTGGAAAATCCGGTGAATAAAAAGCATGCACGTGTGAACATGGGTTTTAGGAATATAGCGAAGATTACATGTGAAGAGCCTACCATATTGAGGACAATCTGTATCCTAAGCAGAAAGTACCTAGTAAAAGTACTGAAACCGTACATTAGTTGAATTCCCATCTGTTGTTTCATTAAGTAGCGGACACGTGAGTAACGATAGTAAGATCTTATACTAGAGGTATACTTACAAAAGGATACAGTTAATTTTCATTTCAGCTCTGGAAGGTGACATTTGGAACGGGGAGATGGGAACGGTTGCCATTGAGGGGGAAATACCCAAAAAGTGCGTATGGTTCGCGTGGGAACTGTCATGATAAGCGTCTGCTTGTTTATGGTGGGACTCTCCAATATTTCCCTGAAAGCGACAACAGTCTCTTCATCTGTGATCTCAGCAGCCTGGAATGGAATGTGTTCCCGACCGTGGGGGCAAATCCACCAGATCTCCATCGCCATGTAGGGGAGTGAAATTGCGTATTTCAGCTTAAATTTCAGCTTCTTGTTTAAATCAAAAGCTCAAGCCACGTAGTTGAAACTGACACTTCCTTTTCTCGCTCCTATCATGATGACATCTCCACAGGGGTTCGTGAGAATAGGGACAGACATGTATGTCATCGGAGGGAGGAAGCATACCTCTCGGCCCATAAGCCACAGTGATGTTCATCACTTGGACCTCAAGACTGGAATATGGACTGCACTTCCATCCACCGAAAACCCTCACATCGAGTATGTCGTCAATCTGTTGCATGTAACATTTCGCATCACCTAGACAAACGCTAGAGATGAGTAACTATTGCAAGTTTTTTATTTGGATACGAACACATTGCACCATTTATCCATCCAAGTTGAGAGTATCAATTAGTCATTGTTTCAAGTTATTGCACACTAGGATAGTATTCAATTTTATATTTACATATACACCATATATACACATATAATTATGATTTCATTGATAATTATGTCTCAGGGAATTCCCGAGACATAAAATGCACCAAACTCTGTGAATGAATGCTTGTATTTTCTCTCAGTTTGTGGCATGGATGTTATAATTCGTCAAAATTTCTTCTCTCATAGAATTGCCACTTCTAGGAATTCCAGGTGATTAAGTACTTTCTTATATTTTGTTATTTCCCAAGTGAATCTATTTTCCAAATATTGTCAATGTGTATCTTATATAGCCGGTCAGTCAGCAACGGGGAGAGAGAACGAATTAGATGCCAGCTGTTGCCAATGGCTGTTTTCTTAATCAGGAACCAACACTGCTCGTTCTGACTCATTCCAGCTCAGAAACGGCTGGAAAAAAATTCAGATCCTGGTGACTGTCGCCCTGCTTCAATTAAGCCAGTCTTTCAAGCCAAGTCTGACTTTGGAGGTCTGCTTAAAAACGGTTGCACTCACCCTTTCTAAACTGCAGCCACCTTTGGGAGTCTTAACGGAATGAAGTGTGACTTGAAACGCCAATGATTGATTTTTTCGATAGGCTTTGAAAGGGAAGTAGAAATTTCAAGAAGGGTATTCTGGTAAAGGTTTGATCCATTGGAACTGCTTAGCGATTTTGGATATTATGAACGGTATTGACCTGATAGAGAAGGAATTTCCAAATTCACTGATTTGCTAAGTGATCAAATGTCCTTTCCAATGACGTTCGTGACTGTTTTCAAGATTTTATTCTCCAGGAGTGGTTGTCCTCCCCCTGTTCAAGGTTTCTTTATTTTCCAGAAATATGGCTTTGCATTATGTTCAATATACTGTACTTCCATTTTCTTCTGCGTCATTTGACTTTCGGCTTCACCGACATTATTTACCTGACAGCAATGTCAGAAAGATATATTTAGACCAATCCGAAGGATGCAATGTATTTAATTAAGGTGTTTGTTTATTAGCTTATTCCCTCCCCATTTCCAGATTGACCACACATTCTCCTTTGGGAAGATAGAATTTATTAAGAATTATTACTGTGAATTGTATGGGTAAGATGAGAAACTTCTGAATGTCTTCCATGTTAACAGTTTCTATAGCATTACTTGCTGCTCTTAAGCGACACCCTCGATGCTAAAAGCAACACGAGGGTTACCAATAGCTTGGAGTAATTATTAGAATTAATTTCTTGACGTACAGCAAAATACTGAGCCGTTCATGAGACCTAGACCTACTTTACCTCCTCCCCCACAATATATCAAGTACCCTCTTGTTTTTGCTCAAAATTTTGTTGCACTTTGAAAAGAGAGTTCAGTTCCGTTTTCGGACGCTGTCCGTGAGATGTAGCTCAGACTCCATGAAATTCCTTTTTTTCAGAAGCTTGAGGTCGACTTTCGTAACATCCAAAAGTCAGGAAAAGCTTCACATTCGCGGAAAGAGCAAGCTTGCAAAAGCGTGAAATCATAGTAGCCACTGCAAGAAAGTCGGACTCGGGTTAGCCAGTGGAACCGAAGCTCAATTCCATTTCCGAGTCTGACATTTGGAGAAGTCTGACTTCTTCAAGTCTGACTTTGAAGGGATAACATTTTCAACTGGCCCCAGGTCGGTTCCTGAAATGTCGAAAGAGTACTTTTTGGCCAGATGGTCCTCTAAATGAAATCGTAAAAGAAGTTTAGGACTGGAATTAGAAAATTTTTATATAGGAATCCAGTTTGAACTTTCAAGCTGTAAACCAGCCAGCATCGAGAATTTCCGTTTTCCACAAAATTAAGTGAGAGAGCAAGTTCTGACCAAGTACAAACTTTCCAGTCAGGTTTTAATCACTGGAATTGGTCATTCTTCATGATTTAATATTTAAAATACACATTCCATAGTTAAACACTTCTGATTTTCATGATTTTGAGCATCAGTTCGAAATACATTGATCAGGATCAAGGTCAAATTAATATAATAACTTCTGTTATTGTTCTTGAATATATATTCCTAACATGAACCATTACAGCTGCACCCATTTAACAGAGGTAGTGGTATGACTAAGCTGATGCCCGAGATGACTTTATTTCACTTTGGTTGCAGTGCTTTGGAAAATACAGATCATTTTTCTCAATATTGGTAAAGGATTGAATTCTATTGCGACATTTGCACCATGACTGATTTAAATCCAATCAATGTTGTTTGTACGCTCAAGTGATTTCATCATTGTACAAAGCGTTCTGCCAAGTATTCTCTTTGAAGATATGAAGAACACAAATGGAAACTTAGGATCAAATGGTTCCTAATAATATAGAAGATGCACGTTTGAGTACCTGATAAGTTTTTTCTATTTCCTGAAGCCAATGAATCCGGAAATGTTTTCAAAACATTATGAGAAACATGTAGAAATGAATATAGCTAAGAATTTTTTAATTTCAGCTCATCTTGACCGAAACTGAAAAATGTTACATGACTACGGCAGGGACATTCATGGGGTTATTTTCCACAACAACTCGCTGGTTGTGTTCAATCACGGGACAAATGAGAATGAAGTTGACTTCGTCACTCTCCAAGCATATGACCTTGAAAAGACTGCCTGGAGGGAGATTGCAACTCAGGGTGATGTGGAATGCGGTGGGACATTCCCTCCTCTGAGATGGAGCCCCTCCATTTGCCATGTAGCTGTTCTTCATTATGCACCTTGGCTGGACGAAGTGCCTTTGAAGACGCTCATTAAGGCTGGGATCCCTCGAGATCTTGCAAATCGTATCCATGACTTCAAAGTAGATGTGGGGCCACAGAGCACTTTGAAGATATTAGATGTAAAGAAGTGCATCCTCATTTAGGATCTCAAATTCATCGTGACGTCACTCATTAAAAAAACAGCCAAGGTATGTATACCAGACCTCATCCCTCCCCGAAATGAAATCCTAGATATGGCCCTGGAACAATGTGCCATGTGCGAGAAGAAAGTGTGTGGCATCGACTGTGCACACGTGCAGGGAATGTAAAATGCCTATGTTCATTCCATAAACATCTTGACTCTAAGAAGTACTGTCCATCGCCAAATGTCTTCCTCAATATTCCATATAGAGTTATAAACTTTTTGTCGAAACTTCTCTTTTATTTGCTGTGTTGGGTGTGTATTAAGTCCATCATTCAAGGCTAGGTTAATACAGAGTGTAGGTTCGTATTAGACATGTCCAAAGCGCAGCAACCCCACGGCGGCATCAACTTTAGTCTTTCTTCTTTCGACGGGTCGTTCCAATTTAATAACTCACCTGTTCATTGAAAGGAAACGGTATCGCTATGTATCAATGATGCTGGACTTAATGAACTTAATGAATTTGATGGACACCGTATTTTTGCAATTTACGAAATCCACATATGATTTGGTGAAATTACCGATTTTGTGATTTTTGTGATGTTATTGCGTGATTCACTAGACAGTGACTCAAACAATAACACATATTCATGAAGTATTTACAGCTATACATACTTCATGAAAATTGCTAAATGTGTCAACTTTTCAAGATCTTTTCTACAACTGCAGTCTCTCCGGGAATCGATTGCCTAACTCACTTGCAAGATTCCACTTCAGGTCTTCGTAAGAAAGATTTGAACAGTCGACACATTGAGCAATTTTTGTTGAAACTATTTATAGCTTATAAATACTTCATAAACATGTGCTTTTGCGCGTATTACTGTATAGTTCTATTGCTTTTCAATTAAAAGTTAAGTAATATTTTTTTTATGAATGCCGCCTAGGGTGGATTTAATGAACATGAATAGACGGTAATTTCTACCGAGAGGTAAGAGGAGAAAAGTGATTTGATTATTTTCACAGCGCCTGCTTCTATGGTGGAACGTCTCGATGAATGTCATCGCTTTCGCAACATGTTATCACATCTCTCTGACCCCGACTTTAGTCCCATCAAAATATTTTACCCGAATAGGGTCTGTTTTCAAAGAGGATATGCCTATTTTTCCGTAAGGGAAGGAAGGAGCTGCAGTTGTCATTGAATGGGGTATATTGATTAGTAAGCTTAAGCTTAAACCATGGGGCACAGCAACGTTGAATAACCGTTGAATGCACGTTGATTCCTGAGTGGAACGCTTGCTATCATCGACATTGCTAAACGCTGGCTGCAGGCTGAACGTCATTACCTTGCATATCCTTACCCCAAATCGTTTCGTCTCACCGAACTAGTGTCTTCCCCTCGAAGTAGATGACTCTATAAGAATGGGGCCGAGGACGAAACGTCATCCATATGCTTTTCTACTCTCTCCAATCCCTTTCAAGAGCTAATTCGTATTCCTGTCTCGAGTTCTTTCCTCTAGGACCGCCTCTCATGCGCTCAATACAAACACGACTATTTGCAGATACAACCGCATTCCTCATTTTTCCAAACTTAGGCAAGTGACGTCATCCACTCTGGAACGGGTCAGAAAGCAAGGATGGACCCGATGGCATTTTCCGCGGGACCCACGTCGGGCCACTGTCGGTTATTAACGTACCCCAGTAGCACCCTAATATTGGGCCGATATTGTCTGCCAAGTAATATATAAGGGGCGTTCAAAGGAAATGCGGGCAAGTAGGAAATAAAGCATAAAATATTTATTTCTCCATACAAATTCGCCATGCCCGTTGAGACGTGTGTCCCAACGTGAAGTTGGCAGCATGATACCCAGTTCGTATGACGACTCTGTGACTGTTCCGTGAGGAAGTCTGTGACCGTTCGCTGCACCTCTTCGTCCGACTTCAGCTGCCTTCCTTTTCATGGCCTTCCTTAGAGGACCGAAAACGTGAAAGTCACGTGGGGAGAGGTCAGGACTGTAGGGAGTGTGTTCCTTAGAAAAGGGGGGGCAACCTGAATTTATTTCTGTTAGTATAAGTGTTTTGGGGCACTCAACGCTTAGGTCCACCTGAGCCGAAGAGGAATGAGATCTATAGCGTCCAAGCCGTTTTACTTCATGAGTCAGTGAGGTGTGATTTTATTTAAGTCGATATTACATCCTATCGGAAGGGTTAAGGACAGATGCCCCGAATATCAAAAGACGTTTGCGGATCCAGCTGGCCGGAAGGGCCTCATCAGGTGTCCGCGTGCGAAAGAGAGAGCTAAGAGTTAGTGGGGGTGCGCGAAGGAAAGTTTGAGGGGAAACCGTCGAGTTTCAAGAGGGAATATGGGTTTGTTTATGGCCTGGGCTCTATGAATCCATCTTGAATATGTGGATAACAAATGAACGAAAGTCCGTGTTTACTGATTCCTATAATGAGACTAGCCGAGACATATGTCGAGGTACAAAATAATCCTGCGAGGGACGATTCCAGAGAAAGAGGGAAGGGAACTTTCGTGTACTGCGCGAAAAGCTTACCTCCATCTAGTGGCGAAGCGAGGAACATCAAGATGTTCACTTCACTACGGGCGATGAGGGAGCCTTTGGTGAGTAACAAGACTCTCCCAACCATACCTGTTCGACGTTGTTACCGTTAATTGGGCACTAGGGGGCGAGCGTTGTCATGCATCGAAACGAACTTCCTGCTCGAAAGTCCTGGACGCTTCGACTTTATTGCCTGTCTTAAACAGCCCAAAGTTTTGCAATATCGTTGCGAGTTGATGGAGTCACCACGGTCCAGAAGCTCAATCAACGGCATTCCCGGATAGTCAAAGAAAAACGTCGGCATAACTATTCCTGCGCTGGGCATTGACCGTGACTTCCTGGGTGGCGGGGAGGATGGATTCTTCCATTGAATGCTCGTCTGCTTTGTTTCTGGACTGAAATGGTGACAACATGTTTTGTTGCATGACACTTGTTGGCCCAGTGATGGCACCCATCTTGGACCGTTATTGGATTACTACCAGACCCTTATTGGGCCGATATCGGCGCTGCTTTGTGCTCTAAATCCACTACATAGTGGGGTTTCCACCATGCTGAAAAACAGCTTTTGAAATAGCGAAGATTGAATCACGTAAACACTCACTTTGCCCTGTGCGAATTGGCGCGAGTGACCCATAGCTTTAGGCCCCCGCTGTGTTCGAAATAACTTCACTGATGATTTTACGGATTCGAAGACGAAAGCCAGGTCGCTTGAAAGCCAGGTCGCTTGAAAGCCAGGTCGCTTGAAAGCCAGGTCGCTTGAAAGCCAGGTCGCTTGGAAGCCAGGTCGCAAGACCTGGCAAGAACCCCTTTCGGGATTTTGGCGCTGATTGCACCACTGGAGACGAATTAGACGGAGTTAGATCGCTAAATTAGCAGAGTGAGCAGACAATGACGCTGGAAGGCCATTTCCATTTTAGAAAATGTTGATAATGGCACCATTCACACCCCAGTTGGCGGCACAGTTAGGTGGTCTTTACGAGCTTTACCCTTTCTTCTCGTGAGGATTCGTCGAGTTCAGGCTGGCCCGATTCATTGCAGTGTCAAATTAATGCAATGCTGCACTCTCATTAAATATTCGCGTCCATGAAAAACACGATCTTCGATCTGTAAATCAATTTTGAACAGATGGAGTTTCCACTGCAATGCCAGTTTCCCTTTTTTTTTTCCTTTGTAAAAAATTGACTGAATATTGACTCCACTTTGAAAGAATGTCAATTTTTATTCCGCCTTGAATGAACGATGATTATTTAAATAAAGTATATATATAAATTACTTCCAAAGGCGAAGAATTTTCACTTCGGTCGGAACTTGACCTTCAAGTCGCCGACGCCATATAATATTCCACACAATCACTGGAAATGAAAGACGCCAAAAAAGGTAATCGATGAATTGCCAATTAATTTAAAATTTGCAGATGTCACTCTCATGACTCAGTGTCGTCGTAATACAAGGAAATACTGACCGAGGATGAATGGCGGTGTTGCGGTAGAGCTCCGCCCATGCCCTTTTCTGATTGGTCAGGAGGAAATTTTTTTTTCAGATAGGGCGCAGCACCGGGCTCAAATGAACACCTCAGTCATGGTGCTACCATTGCCATCTGCGTTTTCACCCACGTTCCCGTCACTTTGACCATCTCTGGATGGCTTCGTCGACGTTCATCGAGGAGCAGCAGGATTTTCCGAGTGAGTTGGTTTTGCGTCGTGGGCAGGGGATTGCGTGGGTGTTTGCAGGCCACCGAACATTGTTTTCGTCGCATTCGGCAGGGAAAACTGGGAATCTTCGGAGCTATGCGTTTACCCCTTTCAAGTTTCAGGAAATTTTCACTCGTGGGGGTGAGAAAGCCTATTGGAATTCGAAGATGGTCCTTGCAAATATTTCTCCAAATTTCAGCCAAATAAACATTAATTTCAGCTTGCCCCGACGCTTGGATGGTAGACTGCACCGCCTGCAGCGATTCTGCGTTCTATGCCTTCCGAGGCTTCTGGGACAGCCCGACCTGCAGATGCTTTGTCATCGGAAACTTCCATCGAGAGGTCTGTCCTTCCAATTTACAATTTTCAGTTCAGTCACTTTCTTTCAGATTTATAGGTTTGGACCAGTTACTTACAAAAGGAACCTCAGATCCCGGAAAAAAAAAATCGAACCTGAAATTTTAATAGTTTCACGAGGTTTATGATGGATTTTCTATGCAGGTGGATTGGGTGAGATTGCAGGTGGGTTGCCATACCGGAAACGTCACTGGTTCCAATTGGGAATCAGAAAGTACCCATGTTACGACTGGAAAATCAGAGATCTGTCAGAATATACCAACGAGTTCCAGGTGGATCCTGTTGGTTCATTCCAACTGGAAACCAATTTCCAAAACAAGTTGGGTAGGAAATACAACAATTTCTACAGGAAGTGGCTCACATTTACAGTTGGAAAAGTTGCTATTCCTAATTGTGCTTTTTGCTGGGTTTGCTGGGACTGGAAAACCTAGTGAATAAAAAGCATGCACGTGTGACCATGGGTTTTAGGAAGATAGCGAAGTTTACATGTGAAGAGCCTACCATATTGAGGACAAACTGTATCCTAAGCAGAAAGTACTAAAGTACTGAAACCGTACATTAGTTGAATTCCCATCTGTTGTTTCATTATGTAGCGGACACGTGAGTAACGATAGTAAGATCTTATACTAGAAGAATACTTACCAAAGGATACAGTTGATTTTCATTTCAGCTCTGGAAGTTGACATTTGGAACGGGGAGATGGGAACGGTTGCCATTGAGGGGGAAATACCCAAAAAGTGCCTACGGTTCGCGTGGGAACTGTAATGACAAGCATCTGCTAGTTTATGGTGGGGCTCTCCAATATTACTCTAAAAGCGACAACAGTCTCTTCATCTGTGATCTCAGCAGCCTGGAATGGAATGTGTTCCCGACCGTGGGGGCAAATCCACCAGATCTCCATCGCCAGGTAGGGGAATGAAATTGAGTATTTCAGCTTAAGTGGTCAAAGGGGTGTTGTACTTCAAACTCAGATTTACTTCGAAAGTTATTGCATGTTGCAATCAAACCCTATGAAAAAAAAAGTTGGCTTTTTGGCTCCAACCGTTTTCAAGTTATGCGGCCCTAAACTTAGCCCCCAAGAGGGAAAGTCGAGCTTTTGCAACATTGTAGACTAAAGCAATGACAGTTCAAGAACTAAATTTTAACTTCTCGCATTGTTTGAAACAACGTTACTTCAACTGCGATTCTACATAGTCTCAGCTTCATTATCCAAAAAACTTCTTTCTAGCTCGACTAAGACCAAAAAGCGCTCTAACCGAAAATGGCACTTTTTCTCTTGGAGGCATATTATTTAGGGCCGCATATCGTGAAAACCACAAGAGCCAGAGACCCAACTTTATTTTTCATAAGTCTTGCCAACATTCACACATTTTCCCAAGAAAATCAGAGTCTGAAGCCCCACGAAAGTGACTCTTATTTGACCACTTGAGTTGGAACGTCTTCTTGCATAAATCAAAAGCTCAAACCACGTAGTTGAAACTGACACTTCCTTTTCTCGCTCCTATCATGATGACATCTCCACAGGGGTTCGTGAGAATAGGGACAGACATGTATGTCATCAGAGGGATTATGCATAACTCTCGGCCGATAAGCTACAGTGGTGTTTTTCACTTGGATCTCAAGACTGGAATATGGACTGCACTTCCATCCACCGAAAACCCTCACATCGAGTATGTCGTCAATCTGTTGCATGTAACATTTCGTGTCACCTAGACAAACGCCTGAGATGAGTAACTATTGCAGGTTTTTTATTTGGATACGAACACATGGTACCATTCATCCATCCAATTTGAGAAAGTATCAGTTAGTCATTGTTTCAAGTTATTGCACACTAGGATAGCATTCAATTTTATATTTACATATACACCATATATACACATATAATTATGATTTCATTGATAATTATGTCTCAGGGAATTCCCGAGACATAAAATGCACCAAACTCTGTGAATGAATGCTTGTATTTTC
>CAJPEV010005211.1:0-16374 GCA_905338385.1 Darwinula stevensoni
ATAACTCGAACTTCGGATAACTCGAAGCGATTTGCCCGGTCCCTAAAAGTTCGAGTTAACGAGTTTTCACTGTATATATATATATAATGGCATACTTTTTTCCTAGGCACCCTGTATATATATGTTACAGGCAGAGTGTAAAATTCAGGTAATGTGTAGAAAACCTAGATATTCTATGATTTCATATTCTGCTGTAACATATACAATACCTAGGCATTCTATGGAATGTCTGATTTTATACTCTGATGTAACATAGATATCAATTGCTATTGTTTGTTTTAGAATTATAATTTTTTGTGCAATAGCATGAAAACACCTTCCAGGCAGCAAAACTGCTTGGCCCAGAGGGTTAAATGGCCATTTAAATCCCTGGCAGTGAATGTGCTAAAAATAATTGCAAAATTCAACTGAGAACCATATTGGTAGATGATAGATTGATTGAGGCAAAATGCATATGAACCTGAGCATGACACAAAACAGAATAAGTAAAAGCCTACCTTTGTTTGGACCTCCAACTATGGAAATGAGGTTCCTCTACTTCAAGTTCATCCTTTTCTTGAGAGGATTCTGACATATCACTTTCATTCCCGCTGGAGAAATTTATTTCAAAGCCAAGGCGTTCCCTCCAGCCGTCATCAGCCATGGGCCAGATCAAGCCCGTTGTCAGGAATCAAGATGTACTAGGGCACTGGATGGCCCTATCTGATGTCAGGCACTCAAACTGACACAAACAGCTTTTTATCAACACCTCATCCTGTGACTGGAGCTTGAAGTGGCCAAGTTTTAGGGAGGAACCTTGCAAAAGACAGGAAATTAAGAGAGGCCAAAAACTCACTTCAATGCTAGGCTAGGTCAATTGAAATGAGCTTAATTACATATTGAAGTTCTGGATAAAAATGTGAATAACAGATTTCAATTAATTACATCATATGGGCCACACAGTAAGCTTTGAGCCCTGAAATGTTCTGGTAAATCAATGACTACATAGTGACATGGCATATTACATCTCAGTCTTTAGCAAACTGCTCAGATACAATTTTTATCAAAGAAAGTTTTCAAACATGCTCAAGGGTGCTGAGCCAAATTGTCCCAAACAGACAAAATCTGGAATTTAAATGTAGTATGGCTTTCATTTTTGATAGATGTATCAAATGATGAAATCAAAGCTATGAAGATTTATGGTATTGGTAGATGGCATGTATTTATATTGTTACAATGCATTTCTTGGAAATCCAAAATCTGTAAAAGCTCATATTTTGGAGACCATCTGACAACACCACTGCAGTGGTGTTCATCTTCAAGAAACTGGCACTCAGAATGCAGCATAGTTGCCATCTTTTCAGTGTGACATTCAAAAGAATACACTGTAACCATAAACACTAATCTCAGCTTTGATTTCCTTACTGGATTTACTTTTAAAGAATTGAAGCTTCATCATAACCTATGACCAAATTTTGTGCATTTGGGACAATTTGCTTCAATTCCTCCAAAGAAAAGCATATCCTTGCCAGGAAATGCTCTGAGAGAAAAATGGTATCATGAATAGTTTTCATAAGACCAACACTTGTCAATGAGGTCGAAGCACCAGAGCATGGGAGGACTCAGAAAGTACAAGGGATCCTTGTAGAATGAGAATATTAATAACAACAAATAAGGGTTGCCAATTCAATCAGATAGCTTCATTAAGCAATTTGAGTTTATTCAGTTCAAAAAGTCTCTTAAATGTGGATGCATGAAACTTAAGCTTATTTCCCAATCCAAAAATAAAGAATAGGCCTAATTAATAACTCTTTCAATCATAAGGCCTAGGAAGTAACTCGCTCTTTCAAAGACTGGGCCTACTTGCTGGTTCTTAATTTAATTAAGGCCTAAAAATAGTATCCAATTCAATACAACTAAGCTAATGACAATTACTATGACCTATGGCATTCTTCTTTTGGGCTGTTTTGAAGAATTCACATGCTGAAAGACTCATGCAATAGTTAAAATTTAGTTTGTTTAAGATTTTAAAGTTACTGTTACTCTCTTGACAACACATCCACACAGTGTCATTAGGTTGCAGGAAATTTTAAAAGCAAAATCCACAGAATGCAAAAAGGCAATGCTCCTTTTCACTGAAGTTAGTGAAGAGACAATAAGCTAGCTTTTCACAGGAGAGAGGAAGAAAGCGTGAAATTGGGTGTGCATAGAGTTTCTGCAGAGTTGCATTTTGGTTATTCACATTCAAAATTCAGCTAATTTCAGCAAAAATCAGTGCATTTTTAGGTCAGACCTACTCAAAACCCAATAACTGAATTTTCCCAGATAGCATATAAGATGAACAATGAGGAGGCTTGGCAGTTTTTACAGGGGAGAAGGGGGTGGAAACAAAGCAAGCAGCTTGTTCATGCATTCAAATCTTTACTTAAACCCAAACATGACCATCAATCTCCAAGGAAGGACTTGCAATTAAGACTGACTAACCAAAAACATGCAAAAATAAACTTCCACAGACATGCCAGAACATAAATATTTGAGCATACCAATTGTCACCACATCTAATAAAACTGTTTTTATTTCAAAGCCTTAAAAAATATTTTTTAAATTGTGGAATGAGCTAGTTCCTACATATTCTGTCTGGTCAAGACGCCTCTATGAAAGCTGCAAATCATATAAGTGCTCCCAAGAAAACACTGAAATAAAACCATCATGAAGTATTAGCAATGAAGTTTGACATTTCATGCCTGGAAGCATTTAGTTGGAAGGCTTTTTTTTTCCTCTCAAACTTTGAAGATAAACCTTAGCAGATGCTTGAATGGAGCACCCACCACATAATAGTTTCTCCATCTGGCAAACTTGCAATAGAAAGATTGCTCTCTTTAAAGCCAAATTGGGAAAAATATCTAAGAAAAGCTAGCCTCCAAGAGGTACAGCTTGGGAAATGTCAGACCAAGATTACCAAGATACTGTCTTATGTGATGCCTCTGACTTTTGGTTCCATACCCAATGAATAGGACTCTACAAACAAGGATATGCTTTTCATAAGGAGCATGATAGCATAAAGTGGACCTACAGCAGGGTAGGCAAAAGCAAAAGTACTCACAAATCTGAAAAGTCTTCTAAAATCAACCAAGTTCAAGACCAGGTTTTGAATAAAATTATCCCTGGAATTAAATGAACTCACTGGAGAAGAATGTCCAGGAGTGGAGGCAGCAAAAGCAATACCAATTTGAGGCAATAAAGGCATCTGTGGACTTCATGTCACCCTTCATAGAAGAAATCAAACTAAAAGTGGAAGAAATAGCAAATGAAATGGAGGAGCCCAAACATGCCAATCAGGGTTCAGAAGGCCCAAAAATAACATTTTAAAAATTTCTCAATTAGACAAATGGGAAACTTGATTCCAAATTGCTAGCAAAAAATTCTGGACTTTGAAAACAAAGAATTGCTTAGAGATAGCTTTAATATGCTTTCATCTCATGGTGTAATGAAAATAATCAGATTGAAAATGCAATCATTGAAATTTTTAATCTTCTTACCCAAAATGAGTGGATTTGAGCTCTCTTAAAATATGACAAAACATGCAAAGGCTAAGGAGCACAGCTGGAAACACAATCAATCAGTAACAACAGATGGCTGTGGGGTAGATTAATTCAGAAAGGACTGGAAAATTATACTGTTAGAAGGGATATTATTGGAAGGGGGAAAGTATCCCTTTTGACCACAATACATGGGGAAAACTACTAAAAAAAATTATTATGTAAATGTAGAGTAGATACAAGCTCTGCAAGCCTTTCCTGTCCTATTGAGATTTGCCTACACCTTCTAGCATCAAGAAGTGGTGTGCAGTGTATGACTTTATAAAACAGAACCAATCTTGCATTTTGGCACATTCTGTCCAATCTTCTAGTCAAGTGCATGCATGACAGTAATGGATTCAACATCCCAATAGTAATCACTAAGCATGGACCACATAATTAACTTTTGTGCATACTCTAAATTCTTTTTCACGTCATTTTCCACAGTAACAAATAGAGGCAGACAGTAGTGGGAGAGGCACTCTTCACCATTCAGCTAGCCATCAGAATAACTCCCCATAGTCAGACAATTTGAGCTGTAGGAAGGGCAACTATGAGTCAAGGAGATTTAGACTCTCCCTCAGGTGTTGACATTCATGTAAAATTGAGAAGATTTCACTGAACCTGCAGATTTAACGAAATCCTATATCCCAATAGGGAGGTCCCCAAATCCCCATGAATGGCACAAAATCTGATGACAGGTATATTGTCACATACAAACCTACTGACTAAAGCTGCAGCACATTCACTTTAGAGGCAAAGTGAAAAGCTGGTCTGCAAGTTATTTAATGAATTTATAACAGTTATTTGGGCATACAGTCTGAACTCAAACAGAAAAATAACCTATGGAGCTTCATTAGGATCTATTCTAAGCCCTCTACTTATTCAACTATAGTCACTAAACCCAATTTATTAATTCTCTCTGAACTTCATAATGATAAGCCAAACATTTGGAAACTAGAGATAAATGAGCAAGAATTAGATGAAGTTGACATAGCCAAATATCTTTGTGCATGGGTAGACAATGCACAGGTTATATTCTCAGAGAAGAGAGAAGTTGCAATAAGCAATCACATAACATATAAATTACGATATTTGTTTCCAAAACACCTAGGGATGCTATACTTTGCTAGAGTATATTCACAAATTGACTGTTGGATATCAATTAGGGGTGCAGCAGTAAAATCACATTTGAAAAAACCAAATAAAACACCACATTGCTGCATGCTATCAAGGCTCTAAATAACCTCAAATCCCTCAATAAAATCCCTCTTTATTAACTCTCTCTCATGAATATGCCCCCAATATCTCCAAATACCACTCTTACAAAAGTCCCTGAACCTCAATATCTTTTAGTTTCTTGCCTCTGAACATAGAGTGCAAGGAAGTGTATTTGCATACCACCAAAATTGTACACAATACTCGAATGAAAGCCTTATTAACACTCAGTACGGCAGAAAAACTAAGGACCCTCTTAAGACCCTCTTAGTAACCAAACAACTGATAAATCAAAAGATATTGTTTTACTTCATCATCATTGAGCATTACATGCTCTGACAATTTTAGCCATTCTTTGATAACCCCTAAACCCCTCTCCCAAATAATTCTCACCAAATGCAACTGGTGATTTATCGTTGGGGTCAATGTGAAGTTAGCATTTACTCATTTTCAATTTTGTCAAAGCAGTTATTATTTAATTTATTCAATAGCTTCAGGTTCCTTTCTGTTCTTGCCCAGCCCTCCCCATCAGATACAGAACAATCCTACAATTGAGTTTTGTGACTTTACCAACCTCCCCTATGATATCATTCATTAATGTAATGTAGACACTGTAAAGAAGTGGTCCATGAGGTGCTCATTTCAGACCCCAATTTCAAAGGAAAAATTCCTATTTACAATTCCTGTATACTCTCCCAACTTCAACCAGATACTTATCCAATTAATCATCCCATCTTAAATGTCATGTGCTGAAGTGTATTGACACATTCAACAAAATGTAAATATACAAATACCAATTTCCCCTTATGCATCATATGTTGCCTAATCATATAATTCTAGCAAATCAGTGAGACAACAACTGTTTCAGGATGCACCTTGCTTGGGAAGTGGACCAAAAAACCAAGAACACTGTAAACAAATTAGATTCTTCCCACAACTGAGTGCCAATTGTCTTCTACAAATGAAAGTAGATTGTTTCCAGATTGAATTCATACCCCCCCTTTGGAGTGCTTCCATTGATTGCAGATTGTGACATCTTCCATATAGGTGGTTTTTTGGAAAAATTGATGAAGTAGGTCCTCTGGAAGGAGCACTTTCTCAACTCTCCACAACAGGGGGGGAAGGGGAGTTATGGATTTAATCTGAAAATAGCATAAAAGGGTGATTCCCATAAGATATTCCCCATGGCCTTGCGATTTGAAGTTTTGTCAAGGTTCTAACCATATTGAACAATAACTGTAACTAACTGTTGTCCAACAAAGCACTCTGTTTGCAGAATATCAATCACTTGATTGCAAAACCTGGAGAGTTCCAGGGTGAGTCATTTATTGCAAGTTCTAACCCTTTACGTACCAGAATCTGGATGGTCAAATGTCTTAACTCTTTATTTCATCTCTGCATTTCCAAAAATTCTCATGAAAATACCTTGCCTAATTACTATCACAAATCATGAAAATACACAGAGTATCAGACTTTACAAGTTTTTGGCAGAGTCAACACAAATGGCTAAATTTTTGTATCAGGATCCATTGGCCCCAGAACAGTAGTTCGAGAACTAAATGCCATTGACTACATACAGCAAACCAATAAGATTGCTGATTTGCAATTTTCAACCTGGTCAGAACTTTTCTGGGTCTTTCTGTCAACCCATTTTTCACCCAATTTTAGGCATTATGTTGAAAAATGGCATAAACATGACCCACGGGTCCAATATTATCCCCAAGATGTTATAAATGTTATTATTTAAAAAGTTATTTTGAAATTAATTAGCATTCTGATTATATTTTGTATTAGAACATATATTTCTACTAGGCTTACATTTTAATTACTAAATTAACCAATTCAAAACTCAATGTTTAATTTTTTCATGTCTACTGACATAAGACTCATCTTTAACTTGCTATCCTGTGAAATTGTCCACACAATGAAATTGTGCACAGAAGACCTTTTTTATACAAATTTGTCTGATATCTGAGTTTTGGGGGATGAGACACACATGAGCAGCAAAGCAGTCACCATTTTCAGGCATCCCAATTTAGAGATCATAGTGGATAACAGGGTGCCAGTATAGCGTGCACTCTACTTTCCATATATGCTTTTTTGGGTTTTCACTAAACTCAAGTGCACCGCATAAGAACTAACTATGAATACACACCAAAAATGGAGTCACATTCCTTCTTTATTGAGCTGAAAGAGTGAGAAAGTCAACCAATTTGGAGGATGATGGGTCAGTTGGGTAAGAAAAGGGTTGTGGCTGCAATTATTTTCTAACCCAACATCCTCAAAACCATCACCCTCCAAAATAGGTTGACCCTCCAAAAAATGCTCTTTGGCATTTGGCACTGAACCTGGGAGAAAATAATGGGGGTCCACCAACTATGCCAGAGCAATGATGGGTCTTGCTGGAATGACAATGACTAGACTGGAAGGGCATAGGAAAATGTGCCATGAAAATGAAAATATATTCCCAATATATCCATGTAGATATATGTATGATATTAATGCTTATTTGCTCCCAAAGGCATGGTAACAGGTTCTAAAGTTAACCCCCCTTGCCATCTCTTATTGATCTACCTCCCGAGCAAGTGAGGTTTTGCTCGCTTGCCTGGGAGGTAGATCACACCATATGGTTGTGCACATGCTACACTGGCACCAATACTGGGTTAAGAGGGTTTTATGGATCTTAATCTCCATCTAATTCTTCAAAAGAAATGCTTTGAAAAAAAAAAAAAACAAACCAGACCATAGGAGTTATTTTCACAATCTGCCTATCACATCATCCAAAATGCTTAGCCTTGGAAACATAAGAGGGCAGTGTTTCAAAAAATCTTGAATTTGTAAGCAAGGGCAACAACAAACTGCTGATTAGCAAGGAGAGAATGCAAGCAGAGTCCCTGCCAGTTTCAGCATTCTCCCTAAGCTGTCATATTACAGAAGTCACATAATAGAATGAAGAATTTTTTTCTCCCCCATGATCTTTCTCAACCCTTCTAGGATCAAAGGAGAAATGAATATAGCCAACAAGCTCTAGTTATTCTAGATGCCAGCAGTTTGAGAGTGAGATCCACTAATATTGCAAAAAAATTGGACCGCCATGTTCATGTTAATTCATATTAATTGGAAGGACTAAATTTCAAGGAAATGAGACTATGAAGAAGAGTGAAAGTGCAAAAAAACTTCCTTTCTTGCCTGAGACTTCTTGTGCTCTCAGACAGGAAAGCAACTTTTTCCCCTTCTGCTTTCAACAAGGTTACCTTCCCAAGTCTCCCATAATTATTCTTATCATGAATACCTTATTTATTGGGTAAACACTCCTATCACATATATCCTTTGCATTACAAATACTAAAGTTTCATGGTTGCTGATCACTGCTATATCTGAAAGTATTAAACATACATGAAGCACCAATTTGAAAGTCAATCTCTGCATACCACCTTCAGCCCAGTGCCAACTGATTAGTCAACCTGGTGTCAAAACATTTCACTTGCTTCAGGTGCAGGTTTTTTGAAGAGTGACTGGATGTCAGAGAAAGAAAGGAGTGGAAGAGAATGGAAGTTAAAAAAGTGTTGATAATGCAAACGTGGATAGAGTAATGACATAACAGTTGCTGCCTCATTGCATGACAATTTTTAATTGCTGAAGTAGATGGGGGAAGGATGCCAGGTAATGGGAGGGCAAGAGATATACGGCAATGGACAGATAATTTAATTTTTAAAAAAGGTAGATGGAAGATGGCTTATAAGTCTGCCTGGTGATTACATGGTGAGATCTGTGTGTCATTGTCACATGATGAAAAAATACCTACTCTCCTACTGCAGGCCTCTTGCCTCACCCAGACTGCATTTTTTTTCAGGAAATTAAAAGGAATAGCACCGAGTATCATCATTCAAGAGCTATGATTCATTCTTTTAAACACCTTTGTACTGTTTGACATTTGGATGAGAAGCAAGCAATTCACAAGTTTTGGATGGACTGAACTCTTTTGACAGCCATTAGGAAACACTGTTCATGATTCAACACAGGTTGGGCATTATGATACACAGACCTATTTGCACAATGCAATCATAGTGGCTCTTAACATTTCCTATAATGATGAGCAGGAGCACAAACTTTACAGTCACCATAGATGCACAGACTAAAAATGCAAAAATTGTACTACCCACAGAGTTCTAGACCAAAAGAAACACTGGATGGCAGAAACTGACCCAAAGAGTGAATAACAAAACTGGACCAATGGAAAAGTCTTATTTCATGAGCAAACTGTATTAATGAGTCTTCTCATGAGGTACCCTAGGCTAAGATTAGGCCTACGTATGCTGTACATTCTACATCTGCTCTACATCTCTGCAAAAAGAGCATTAGCAATACAGACTACAATAGACCATATCGGATGGGGTGGTTTTATTCACTTGAGTTCAACAATGTTCAGATAATCTGACACACATGACACTTCCCAAGCGTAGGTGCTGGAGTCGAAGGAAAAGATGTCATACTCAAGAGAAAAAATATTCCATTAAAATTTAAATCAATAAACAGAACACGTTTTTATGGACTCTTTTCCCACCTCCATTTCAGGCTCACGATAGGTCTAAGCCTACACCCCGATGATATTTAAACATTGCCTAAGCTACAGAAAAGCTTTTGCCTGAACTGGGCCCAGGCCTACATCCGAGGGATCATCACAGAACTGAGTGCAAAATATATACTTAACGATACAATCAAAATATAAGAATTAGGGAACCAATTTGTCTTAAGCCTACTCCTACTCCTAATTATATATAGGATATGAAAATGTTAAATTACTAGCGGTACTGGCCGACCTAGTCGCCTTTCGGTACACATTCGATGACCTCCCATGCACAATGATGTCAACTGCAATGGGTAGCACACTGCCACAGACCCTGACTGAAGCCAGGCCGTCTCTCGTTACGATAAGACCGGGTTGTGCACTGGCCGGTTCATTCCTGCGCTTTCCCAGGATCAATTAGACAAGGTCATCAAAATTGTCCGAAAAAAATTATTTACTCCAACTTATTAAGTCCTTTTCCTCATTGAAAATACTCGGAAAGTATAAACTAGGTTTGAAGGAACCTTCATTATTTGAAGAGATGAGGGATGACATGCTCCTTGCGCAACACTGGTTATCCCAGTCGAATCCACGTGATGAGTACGTGACCCGTCCGTATTCATCTCAATCGCCTTCGGCAGTATCTTTCAGCGGATCACACAGGAGATTAAAGGAAAGAAAAATAAATACCGCAAAGGTTACAAGGTGGTCACCAGATGAGGATATCAACTAGCAGGGACTGGATTCGCGATGGATCTGACATTGACGAGCCCACTGAACTTAGTATGGGGTCCCACGCGTGCGTGTCGTCGTATGTGTGTCACAATGGATGAGAGACAATCACCTTCAACCTTAACATGGAATTCCTCGAAATCCCCCTTGGTTTCCTCCTCTGCCTTCTCTTGATTCGCGTTTATGGAAGTCTAGGTCACGATCCGGTCGTGTCGGAGCATACTCTTTCGATCGCTGTTCCCAGGGGTCCTTGATCTCGAAGCCCTCTCTACCTGTTCCTTATTATGAGGCACGATAGTGCGAAGTGGTTTAATCTCTGTGTGGAATGATCATTTCCAACACAGGTTCCCACTCCCATATCCCAGAACCCATACTCCATACCAACTTTCCTACCCTCAATTCGCGCTAACTCATCATATCCCTAAATCACTTAACTCTATCGTCAGGGCCTTCGACTCCATCACATATTTTTAGTTGTATTCTAGCGATTTCAAATACATTTTGGTGGGGGAGATTGATGCACAGAGTGACAAATTTCGATCTATTTTCGCAAAAAGGCCATTGCAGGAAAACTTATTTGGATCAAAAGAGGAATCTAAAATTGTAAACGTAGTAAGTATCCCACGATAGAAAATTGGGTGAAGTGGAACGCTCTCTGATTTCGTTAAGTCACGCACCGAAAAAGTGTATTTATCAGTTATCTTGCTGCTTGCACTCCGCATGAAATGAAAATCTTCCATCTTCTAATTATTCTGAGAGTTATTCGCAGGCAGTCAGGGAAGCTTAATTCGTCTCCCTTGCAAGGATTTCTATGAGCAGCTGAAGAGCAATTGGAGAAAATTTCATAGAAATAATTTACAATTGCTGTACTCCGTAAATATCACCTGCTGCTCATGATCGAGCAAGCCTCACGAACGCATTCTTGTCTGAACTTTGGTTTTTCAGCTTTGCGAGGGTGACCTTCGAAACAATTTTCAGCTATCGATTTTCGATGCAGAAAAACTGGTCACTCTGTGCTCTTGCCTTCCCCAGAGTAATTTTTTTGAAGAGGAAAATAATTTTTGCAGGGGGTTTTCCTTCAAGTGTTGTCCTTACCACTTCCACTCTGACCTGACTCTGACACGTCCCCGTTTTCATCCCATCATGAAGTCCTACACCTAGTCAAAATTGTATATAGTGCATAAGGCGTGTTTCCCCACTGTGGATTCTAGGACGTGATCATCCATATCATGTTCATCTATTACCACGAGTAGGTGGCACTTCCGTTTCCTTAGGAAGCGCATTCACCCTCCCTTGCGTGTCATACATCACACAGATCATTGACTGGGGGAAGAGCTTTTCACTTTCACCCATTTTTGTATCAATTGTGAGTGAATATGGAGCAAATTTCAAGTAAATGTGCGGCATTTTCGAGGTCATTGCTCTTCAATAGGATTCATATGAAACCTCATTACATGTGTGCACGAGATAGGACAGAGTTACTAGCTGGGTTTTTTTTTTTCGCCGAGTATGCATAGAGATCAGCCAAAGCGTCAGACAGATGCGCTGTCGCATGAAGACTTCATTGACGGCTTCAAACTTCAAACCTTACTCTTTTAAGTAAAATGTGATTAAATTTTTTGTAGATGAAATAAAAAAGCAAAAATGGCTCTGAGTAATCATTATCGAACGGAGTGGAGTATGGCGTGAATAGGTCGCTCATTCCTTGAATTTTCATTACAAAATAATTGTCGGCTTCAAATTATTCATCTCGGTTTTTCGCTACTGACATGTTTGATCCGGAAGACGTGTGACTGAAGGCATTCCAGTTGCTCTTATAGACGCAGCAGTATCTTACTGGGTATATCCTCAGAGCCCAATCAGCGGTCTGACTATAAATAGACATTTGTGCCATACAAGTTGGAGAATGTCTTACTTACCATCAGGCCCGCCCAGAGGCTTCCATATGCCCAAGGGCAAAACAAAACCGGAGGCCCTTGGAGGCCGCTGTCGGGATGGGGATGGCTGGATGGGTCCTACGGGAGGCCCCCTTGGGGCTCCTTGATATACAAGGCCCTGGGCAGATTGTCCCTGATGCCCCCCCCCCCCCCATCCGTGTGTGTCTGCTTACGACTCCTTCTATCCTTAACCCTATCGATAGGCTTCCACATATTCCTCCAGCTTCCCTTTCCCATTACTTTGGGATTGTGTAACTTCTTCATCGTATTGACTCCCTTCCATCTTGGAATGAAACCTTTTCATATTTAAAACGCCGCGGCATATCTCAACGAAGACCAAACAATTTTATTTGTCTTTCAAATGCGATTTTCCCTGGCTCTTTCTTATTGCGTGCTGGAGCTTGTGCTTGAAGAAATTGGCCTTTCCATCCATCCCTGGGCATTCTCTGAATGATTGCTGTGGCTTAGGACGTAGGTCTACATCGCCAGTGAAGAGTTGACTAGTACTTCTCGACTTATGAAGTAGAACAGCGTGTGCTCAATCGTGACAGAGCCACTACTTCCATCCTTGTTCGCATGTACTGCAGGTAAGTATAGCTTGGTAGAAGGTATGGCAGGAAGAGATAAACAGATCAACTGGATGGATGAAGGAGATAAGAAGCTTGAAAAGGAGAAATCACTGCGCTCTTAGGGCGAGGCTGCCCGATGACGGTTCGAATCATGGAATGCTCATAGGAATATTGCATATGCTTAACCCGCACCAAAAATTCACACCTGCACACGCTCCAAATCCTCACACGATTTTCACGGATACTTGTGTAGTTTCAGAACGACAGCGCTAATATCATGAAGTAGTTCTCCATCGGCAAATATTTGCTACGAGGAAAGATGAAAATCATTTCTCTCACGCACGAGCAGGAAAGTGAAGGTTCGACGTCTTGTTTGCTATAGGGCTTGCGATGAGTTCACACACCCTTTTACAAACCGTTAACTTCGATCTTATGTATGAGATGAACTGGTATTCGGTAGATTTCCTTTGAGTCAAAACATCAGTAGCACCAGTGCCCTGATGCGGGTGTGTCAACTCATGGAGACAGCAGTGTAGAGACGAAAGTTCTTTATCCGACCGTGCTGAAATTTCTGCAGAAGCAGCCGTGAAGGTTACTAGGAGTTACGCATTGATGTCATCGTGTCTATAAACTCAACACGTTGGAAACGCTCTCTGATTTCTGATTTGGGGGATCATTTCCCCGGGTTTCTCATGCAAGACTTTGCCCCTCTTCGAAAATTTTTGAAGAAGAAACAAACAGTGGTACTGTTTGTTTCTTCTTCAAAAATTCGACAAGATGTCGAATGGATGGCACAACGCAGACACCTGTGTGGTAGGTTCTTCCAGTTCGATGGCAGCAAGAGAACGAGAGGTAATCAACTCAAGTTGCGTAAACCGCAGGTGTGGCTCAGGTTAAGACAGGACTTTTTTACTTGTAGAGTGGTAAATGCGTGGAATGCGTTAGACGACGACGTAGTGGCTGCCCCTTCCGTGACTATTTTAAAGAAACTAGATGCTTTTATGGACAAGCAAGAAGGGGGGCAATGTTGACTTAAGGGACTTAAGGCAATAAGGACTTAAGGGACTTAGGCAATAAGTTACTAGGATATGCTACAAAAAAAAGCACAAAACTCACAAAAATACAAAAATATTTAGCTTTAAGAGGAGTAGGCCTACCCTAAAACTAAGGAACGTTCGACCTCGACACGTGGTATCCCTATGGGTGTTATCGCCTCTTGATACCACTAAACAACCATGAAACCATGAAACCTGACAGTCGAATCCACCTTGGTGAATTAAATTTGCAGTGGAGTACAATTGTAATTGTGCGCACAGAGAATCTGAAGTTTCCTTTCATTGTTCAAACTTCATCGTAGGCCAGTCCTCGCAGATCATTCAGGTCCACGTGAAGACTTTCTATGGTTTCCCGAATCATTGCTGGTTATCTGATAAAATCAGTGATATTCACGAAATTGAGAACTTCTTCTCGACTCATCTAATCACCATCTAATGCGCAAAGAGAATGTTACATTGTTGGCACATTTGGAATTCTTACCTGTAAATACAACAAAGCAGCAAAGTGAGCACCGCAAACTCTATTAATTTCCTCTTGAATAAAAATGTTCCCACGATTCAATGATCTTCCACTGATGGCACATAAATGGCTTCATTCTCACTCCTAAGTAGATGATCCTTCGAAACCACGCGTCGTTGCCTTGGTTCAAGAGACTGCCTTCACTGAGGACATCGAATAAGGCGATCGAGAAGAGAATCGGAGAATTACGAGGTGCAAGGCATTAAACGGAAGCGTATCAGGGGAAGGAGGCGGATAAGGACAGAGAAGGAAAGGTGAAAAGCAATAAAAGCCTAGAGATCTAGGCCTGATCGACATGATTCTCGGGAGATTCCCTTGAGATCCGGGCGACCCGAGCAGTTGTATTGACACGGTTGGTTAGGTTCGAGACTTATCCACGTTGACACCCAGTGCCCATATTCGAGCTCAGGTCGCATCACCTGACGCTGCAGCATCTGCGACGCCTCCGCCATCGCCATCAGTTTCTTCTGCACTTACTCTGGAATCCAGTTTTGAAACGTAATTGGGCTTTTTTTCCTCGTGCACATTTCGCACCGAAGTCTCAATTCCCTTAGTGCCACTTCGATTTGAATTCTCTTTTTTGTTTTTCTTCAACTCTTTTTTTTTAAATATTAATCTCTGCCTTCAGAAGGATGTTCCCAAGCTATCTTGCCTGTTTTTTTCGATTTCGTATTAGGACCTACCCAAGGTACCCAATTCTGTTTCCCTTTTATTTTCCATCCTGTAATATTTCGTCTACGATCCTTTTTTACACGACGTACAGAAATCAAAAGATACACCTATTGCGTGATTGTGGAATCATAAGATATCCAATGGTTCTTTTTTTGCATTCAAAGTTTTTATATCGTCCTAAACTCATTCTCACCTCTTCTCGGTATCAATCCTTAACATAAATAGGGGGATGGGATCGAGGCATCAATGAATTCTTAGCACTTGTTAACACTTGTCATCTCACTTGTCCTCCTTAGCCCGTGAAGCCATGGTTCCGCTACTATCATGTGATGATTGCGTAACGATCATTAGCACAATATTCATAATGGGAACAGGTATTTGACGACCGTTAAGTATTAACTATAGTTAAGTTAATGATAGTTGCAGTGTGTTGTAAAGTTTAAAAGATCGTCGTGGAACGATGACTGGTTAGCTAATGATCAGTAAGTCGGTTGCAGAGCCTTCTGGATCCTCTCTGATTGGTGTCATGTGTCCGCAGGGCACACATTCCTCCTTTCCTGTTCATCACAACCTCTCAAGCCTTTCCTGCATATGTACAGGGTGCCCATAAAGTTACCACACTGTTTCAAAAAAATTACCTCTCCCGCTGTATTTTAGGTAAATGAAAAGAAACATGGCAGGTAATTCAGTATGACATAAAGTGATTCTTTTGAACGAGCAATTGAAATCTCCTATACGATATAGGGTACCCAAGAAGTCAGAATATAGAACACAATCCGGTTTACTATCCTTCTCAGATAGTGCGATAGTAAAATATGGTTGAAAGAGTGAATCAAAGTACAAGTAGTTCAGTGGATGATAGCATCTCAAGGTCCAGTTGTGGTGCAGCGAGAATAAAATAATCATTTTAGAGAGGAGCCGCAAACTCGCACTGTAATTTTTGCAACTGAACATAAATTTCTTGGAACAGGGTCTGTCGGTGACCACCGTCGGACACACTTCTTAGCAGATTTTCGCAATATTGTCTTTTTAATTTTCTATACCTTAATGTTTTCAGAGTTGAATTATGTTTTAAAAAAAAATTCAATATCATACCTGATCACCTTCATGCTTTCTTTACTTACCTCAAATACAACGGAAGGGGCGATTTGAAAATAACAATTGTAGCTTCATGGACATACACGCTAGGAGCACCAAGTTCCTTGAAGTTGTGGGAGGCAAAGAACGTAATGTTTTCATTTCCCCTCCGCTCGTCACCTAGGCCCGTTTAACGGCCGGGAGGACGGAGGGGAGGAGGAACGTTGTTGGTGCGTCCATGTTTTTGGAGAACTTGCATTTTTTATTTGACTCCAAATGACTTCTGCTATCCACATACGCAACTACAAACGTTTCATGAAATTCTCAAAACAGGTGGAATAGTGTCACCTCTTGACATGTTCGAAAATACAGTGGAAACTCGTTAACTCGAACTTTTAGGGACCGGGCAAATCGTTTCGAGTTATCCGAAGTTCGAGTTATCAGGAATCGCCCCCCCCCCCCCAAAAAAA
>CAJPEV010005212.1:0-16350 GCA_905338385.1 Darwinula stevensoni
AATTCAGCTGGCCAAATGGCCAAGTGTATGCCCACAACTCTTGGGAAGCTGCAGAAGTCATCCATAAGGTGAAGAGAGGTAACCATACTGCTTGTGTCATGGTTTGGTGGGGGTTGAGTTATGAGGGCGTCACCAAGCTGCATTTTGCAAGCAAGAAGCGAAGACATCAGCCAACGCGTACCAGGAATAAGTTTTAGAGAAGTCAGTGAAGCCTCTCAGCTAAATAATGTTCAATGGCGACAACTGGATCTTCCAGCAAGACTCCGAACCTGCCAACAAGGTTAGGACGAAGAGTGGCTAGCCAGCAATGTCCCCGAGTTCATCAAGGCCTCCGATTGGCCATCTGGGAACCCACTGGACAACAAACTGTGGGAAGAGTTGGAGCTGATGGCCAATCACAGAAGACATTCAAATATTGAAAGTCTCAAGCGAGCCCTTTATATGAAAAGAGTTATTACTAAAAAACCTTGTAACAGTATTTATGGCAGGACTAGGTACATGCGCGATGCGTGGCTCAGGCCTGTTCTATCGAGATAATCTCCACTGGGGCGTTAACTTCATGTCCTTTAAATTGGGATTCCTTCTTTCACTACAATTACAAGAACTTTCGCGTTACACAGACTGTATACTCGTCAGGAAACATTGCGCTTACGATTTCTGAAAGGAACGTGATACCGATTTGAGGTTCTTCCTGCATCCTTCTCTATGCAAACACGAACGTTTCAGTGCTACTTGTAACCCTTTCTATTCCCTATTAGAGGAGCAAATACTTTTTCTCATGGCCATGCCTCAATATCAGTTGATGGATCATATTTTCAGGTTCATCAAAAGTCGCCAATGCCTCCTGACAGGAATTCCTGTGCCACAAGTCTGTCAGAACCTTCAAGAAATCTTATCTTCAGAGGATATAAAAGATATATGCTCAGATCCAAACCACGAACTAATGAAGCTCCTGGACACTTTGTGCAAGAAGCCTGTGAGGTACGGAAAGTGGTATCTCGACTTACTGGTGGCCCTGCAGGATCTCTCTCTTACGGCAACAGCAGAGGAACTTGAGAGTCAAACAGGTGAGATCATACAACTCCTTCTATTGGGCTCCTGCCCATGGGGGGGGGGGGGGGGGGTTGGACCATATATGGCAGACTGGCATTTCTAAATATGACAATGTATGACCCTTCCTGCTATGGCAAAAGTCCGTTTTTCATATGAGGAAGTCTTCTCTTGGAGAACCTTGCTCATGACTATGCCGATCAGAAAGCCAAGAAGTCCTTTAGATACGATATAATTGCAGAAGGCCTGGAGATCATAGGGGGTATTTTTGGCTAACGTCAAAATAGCCTTCGACGTGAAGGAAAGACTTCGAAGATTGCAGCATTTACTATTTAAAGAAAGTGTTTCCAAATATTGACACACGTACACTGTGTTCCAAAATTAATCTAAGTCTACCACCTAGCTTATGGCCAGGAAAAGCTTAGATTTGTACACCCCACTTTCTTGGGTACAGTAAGTATGTCTCCAGAACCAGTCTCGCCGGATCTATGCTTTGTGGGATGCAAGTCATTTATGACTCCGTGGGACATATTTTACCTCCGCAGTCACCTTTGAAACAAAACAGATGAAAAACCCTGCCCTTTAAAGAAAAAGTAGAAGGCAGTATAATTAGACAAGGAGAACAATGCTGTGAGTGCTGGTTGTCACAGGAGATAATCAGAGAATGATAAAATATCACTCTCCAGACCGAAAAGAACAGCCAAGACAACGATTATCGGTAGGCGGATGACGGTAGACGATCCGATGGACATTCATAAAAGGGACTTAGGGGAGTGAGAGCGACGGGGCGTCACAGAATGTTAGTGGCCTGAGTTGTAAGATGATTAATAAGGGAAGCCTTGAAGGACGTCATCATAATGATGAGCATTAGGTGTGGATTAAGGGAATTCCATTTGGATATCCTACAATGACAGATGGCTCTATGGGAGTTAAAAAGTCTGCTGCTAATCATAGGGAGCTTTTTGTGGCCATGGAGCACTTACGCAACGGAAAGTATGGAATATTCCTCATGTACACCTTTCACACAAATAATTCCAAGCAGCATGTTTACGCAAACAAGATATCAATTCTTTGCAAACAATGTACATTTATTGCGATTGCCATGAAAATGGCATCACATTTAAGTAAAATTTACGTTCCTATATTTACGTCACCAAAGTCTACGTGTATTTTATATCAACTAGACGTCACTCCATTTGACGTTAAGTACATGATATCAAGTTTATGCAAAATTAACGCCACACCATCCATATGAAACTTTAGCTGACCATCCCGCAGTTGCAGTACCAAGATTCCTCACTAGATGGAACCCTTGTTCTCTGCGTCCGACAAATACTATTACGTACTGGGTTTCCTGATAGAATATTAGATTTTCTTACCATCCTTTCACTTTTTATTATGCAATCCATGAATATATATATGGAAATCATGAAATTAATATATATTTTTTCATAATATATGACTCAGGGAATCATTAAATGCTGAAGTTAAGGTTTTTATTATAGTAATGCACGGAATTAGGGAAGAGTAGAATCCCAGCTCTTCAAGTACTAAGTCGTCTCTATCCTATAATGGGAGAGAGCTCCTTGAACATCTACTTCTCCTCCCGAAGTTCCAGTACAGGAGAAGGAAGTGGTAGGTCGTTTAGGGACTCTTGAGTGCTGATGAGGATAAGTGTACTCATTCAAGCACTCTTGAGTTCTAAAGGATGGAAGGGAATGGGAGATACAGTATATCAATTTATTTCAAAGATGCTGATTGGCTCGTTAAAGGCTCATGAATGCTAGAGGGAAATTAACATAAATCTTATGTAAAATCAACGTAAAAATACTGTTAGGAATGCAAACGGGCATGTCAATTTTACGTAAAATTGACGTTAATTTTATATCACCGTTTACGTATCACAGAGGTGACATTTATGCAAACATGTTGGCATTATCTTAATGGTTTGCATAAAAATGATATAAAATGGACAAAAAAATTATATTAAGTTTACGTAAAATTAACGTAAACATGCTGTTTGGCATCCTATTTTTTTTTATAAATACAATTGTCTTTTCCACAAGTAAAAAACGCATGTTGGATGTAGGGCGTCCGGAAATAGTGACAAATATGTACAAAATGATGCGCATCAAATAGAGGATTCTGTACATCATCTCATTATTTGATCTTCATAGATTTGAAGGCAAGAATTGGCAGAATATGGTTCAGCTTCATCAAAATTATAAATCCAGAAGAAGTCATAAAGACGCTGATGGGCAATGCCATTCTCAACAGTGACGAAGTAAGAATTCTTAACAGAAACAAATACAAAGGATGGAAACTCGGATCTGGCAAACGTCCTGGGGAGGAAGGACGGAAGAAATCTACCTCTCATTTGCAGAAGCCTCCTCGAAACTGGTCATCGACAAATTGCAGAGGATCTCCTCCGTTCTACCAAGGAAGACCTAACGGCATACTACGTCGACACCGGTGAGATCCTCGATTTAATATTAGTTTAATCTTTCAAAATTTTCTTGAAGAGATATCCGTGATAGAATAGTCCTGCGCGGATACTTTGCTGCAATGAGTCTTTGTCCAAACTGGATCGCGAACACCACAAACCTTTTGCAAGAACTACTTGATTCAACCCATTAANGTAAATGGAGCAATGTTGGACAGAAGTCTGGTAGCAAACATCACAACAAGCATCATGCTTCCCATGTTATCTTACGCAGATGTGACTAAATATCACAATGAAGTGCTGCTTGCACTGGAAAGAGAAATAAGTTTGCCGCACTTCAAGAGCCCCGTTGAAAGTATAAAGAAATCCGGAGGAGAGATGGACCAATTGAGGAGCTTGGTTGAGAGTTTGAAGAAATCCGAAGAAGAAAGGATGTACCAATTTAAGGGTATTTTTGACAGCTTGGAGAAATCTAAAATACAAAGGGCGGACCAGCTCCTTCTTCTTGTGAGTTACATCCTGCTTTATGTTCTGGGTCAGTAATATTGAAAAGTATAGTATCACGAATAATCAGATTTATGAATCAGCCTATATATCCCAAACTCAAAAAGAGAGTATGCTTTAATTATTTGATAATGCTTCGTTTTTATCATTTTGAGGACCATGAACGAACAGGTACGTCCATACTCACTAAGGGTTTAAATAAGCTCAATTCCCAAAAGGTTAATGGTATTAACTGTTTCCGAATATCGGTTTTGTGCTCCAAGAAGTATTTGTGTCCTGAAAAGTCCTGAATTTCTTTACATAGCTATTTCCCTATTTAATTGTTATTTTAGATATGTTTTGCGAAATCTAGGCAAAGAGCTGAATTTTTCTTAACCATTCATGTGGCTCATGATGCAAAATATGTATGTGCAATATGTATTATTCACTTTTGTATATCTTAAAACTTCCGCAAAAATAATAGAAACACTGAGGAAATGATATGAGACTTGGGAACATGCATATCATACTTCCTATAGCTCCTTGACACATGTTATGGTGCCACTTAGAACAATTGCTTCATATGAGGGGACAGAAAATAATAATATCTTAAAATTTCGTTTCCTCTAGTAGTGAGGAATTCAACACACTTGTTCGAAAGCGAATTTCCGCCGCAATATTTTATTAAGTTTCCATTTAGCAAGCATTTCTACAGTCGACACTGAGTGCAACTGACAAATTCATATTCCCACAAGTAACTCTTTCAAGAGCCACGACATCATTGCTGAAATATGTGTTTCCATGGAAACCTAAGGAATTTAATTAGATGAAGGGGCACGAAAGTTGCATACAAAAGTATGTCCCAGAACTTACGCCTTTTCAGTACAAGCATCTGTCTATTTCATATCAGGAGATGAGTGAAAGCCACAAATTAGCACAGGGGAATGGTGGACCACCCGATAATAGTGGACCACACATAAGGTTTTATTTTTATAAAATGCAGAAAAAGCTTTAGTTGCAATATTCCCTCATTAGCATTAAGAAGTAAACTTGCCCTCGAGGGCTGACAGAAAATCAGCAACATCTAGAATTATATGTGGTTACTATATTTGCTCTAAGATTTCTGAGGGAAAACCTGTGCAAAAACTTAGAGGCAATTTAATAACCACAAAGAATCCTAGATGTTGCTGGTTTACTGTTAGCCCTTGAGGGCAAGATTACTTCTTAATGCTAACATGAGGGGAGATTGCAACTGAAGCTTTTTCTGTATCGTATAGGAATAAGGCTTAGGAGTGGTCCACTACTATCGGGTGATCCACTATTCCCTTGTTTACCCTACGTTCCAGCTGAACTTATGCTGAGAAAAAGAATCCTTGCAGCCAACCCTTTAAGAAGCGCAATTTAAGTGCTTGTTCAGCAGTCCTTGTCTAGTTGCACCTAAAAACTTAACCGCCAGAGAGCCTGCATGTGGTTAGCCTACTTACGCAAGCAACATGAAACATTTTTACGGGAGATTCTCTGAGCCAAGAAATAGTGGGAACAATTTAAGGGTTGAAAGACCAGGACGGGTTACATAGGGAAAGAACTTACCACGTTGGCAGAATCAAAGGAGATAGGCAAGGATTTCCTGAGGTCCCGTCCTTTATGAAGGAAGCCTCCCAAGGTATTCAGACGAGCGAGAGTCTCTGAGTCCATATCATTTTCTGAAGGCACTTCCAAGATCTCTACGTGGCCTTCAGCATGCATTGCATGCCAAACCTGTTGATGTTCTGGTAAGCAATCAATGACGAAGAGACCCGTTCTTGCTCTGGACAGGCTTTCTAGGAGCCACGAATCTTGCACGTTCACGCTGATGGAAACAGGAGATTCACAACCTCGGAAATCCTTAGGATGAACAAATGTCAACGCTTCTGAATGTTTTCTACTAATCGTTTTCAGAAAGGACACCAACTTCGCATCCGATACCAATACATGAATAGGTTCCTTGACCAATTCTTTTTTCATTCCCATGAAGGAGCTGAAACAGAAAAATGCTCCTATATAAGGCATACAATATGCCTGACCTTTGCATCTATTCCTAGCATGGTGGCCTGAGCAGTGGTATTTAATGTTGATGAGTTTGGGTTTGGTGCCAAAAATCAAGGCGCCTGGGCGTGAAGCTGTTGGGAGGGATTTAGCCTCCAGTTGCAAAGGGTTGCACGTCTCATTTCTGGAGACGTGATTGAGAAGTCGTGGACTTGTATGGCGTGAAGGGAGTAGAATGGGGACTTTGATCACCTTCACTCCATCTTCATTCTGAAAATATGATATCAGTTCGTTCAGTGATATGCCTCGACCTCCCTTGGAGTGCGATTGGAATGCAACCGTCAATTTCAGATTTGGTTTATGATCCTGATTTATATCCGCCAGGGCCCGTTTCCAATTTTTAATCTCTTCCTCTGTGTTGTCGGCCTGGATGATATAGTCATCCACATGAACATGAATGACCGAAGACTGTTTCCAGCGCAAATTTCCTTCCATGAGATTGTGTTTGATTATTTCTTGGGGGAGCAATGCTTTTGTACCATGAATGACCAATATCTTAATATAGTCAACATGCTTCAACCAGACTTTCTGCATCAGTGAAGTCCCCATAAGAAGCAAGAGTATTACTTCTTGTTTATTGCCTTCTATTGCACGATCAGCAATATTTCTGAGACTTTCAAACAACATCATGCTTTTGCCTGAAGAGGGGGGTCCGAAAATGACACGCAATTGCGTTTCCTGGGATATGCAAACATCCTCTTTTTCAGTTCGATTGAAATACTTTTGAAATTGGTGAGGCATGAGAGGCCATTCTTTTTCATCCAGACGAGCCATCGGCTTCTCCTCCATCCTCCAAGCCCTCGTCATCTTTTCCCGCATCCCTTTCTCGATATTTGTGAAATTCTTTACCGCCATAGTTTTCGCTAACGTTTCGGGCAGAATAGCTTTCATCTGGTAATATTTCCCTATTTCTAGGCTTTCGAGTTCAATATAAATTGTGATATTATTGTAACACGAAGATGGACGTAATCATACGGACATAATTCCTCCATTTGCACTCTGGTGGGTCTAGAATGAGGATGGTGTTGTTCATATGGCACCCAAGAATTTCATCACCAGTCAAAACGACAATGGAACAAGACGCGTCACCGCAGAATATTCCATCTGAGTCAAGAATACACACCTTCGTATCATATAAGTGCTTCAGGGTATTCACCAGGAGCTTTCTTCGTTCGAGATTGTTAACCACCACGTAAAGGGGCTGGTCTGAAGTAGTGGAATGAATATTATAATGCTTGACCAGATTTTCCTCGAGGGCTATAGAGAATCTAATGATCTCACAAGTGAGTTTGTTCTTACATTGGTCATGAAATGAGGAACATGGTGGTATGGTGCACAATGCAAGAAGCAAATCTTCTTGAGGGTGACAAAATTCAATATCCCGAAGAGTGGGTTCATGACAAACAAAAATCCTGCGTGAGTAGTCGCTAAGGGCCAAGAATAAGTCACTCACATTGCGCGTGTTTCTCTTCACAACGTTCAATATATTTATACTGGCATTTGTGATTCTGATATTTTGCAGATTTATATCTTTCTCATAACTGACATCGTTTGGGCGGATTGAGATGGTCAGACTACATACATGTTTCTCGAGTCTGGATATTTTGGACCAGTGTTTAGAGAGACTCTCTTCATCTAGTGGACTTTTCATTCCCAATGTGAGAGGAACTTCGTCAAGCAGAATGTGCTTTCCCTTTCCTTCCTCCTTCAGGAAAATAAGTACCTGATTCAAGTCCTCCTTAATATTCTTCATCTTTCCATCCAGCACTTCGATATTCTTCATTCCTGCAATTGTATCCAAAACGGACGAAATCGAAAATTAAATCGAATCCGTCTGTGCGTCCAAAATGTGCAACACACTGAATTCTGCTGTGAGTACTATTTTGGATGCATACTTGTATTTACTTGCAGTTAGTCATTTAATGCTATCCCAGCAGCTAACCAGAGTCTCATTCTTAAATCACATATTTTTTCTTTCTATATGCACCATTGTGTGCGTGTCCCAATATGAGCTTAAGTGAAGTCCCTTTTTTATGGATCATCGTTTGTCTGCCCACTAACTCTGGAGTTACGCCTTGGATTGTAGTTTTCCACTCTGCTCTGAGTAGAGTGTTATTGGTTTACAGTGTTTTTCACTTCAGTTAGACAAATTTTCACTTGACTAAGACACCGATGCGAGGGGTATTCAGAGAGGAGGCGAGGGCGCTGGTGCCCCTGGTGACTAGCAACATCTTTCTTTCCTTTGAATATTTAGACTTTTTCGTATGAATCAAACTATGTACTGGAAACGATGAACCGCATGGATAGCCATGTTGTCAACGGGAGACCTGCCTTGCAGTCTATTTAAATAAAAAGGCTCAAAGTTTTCAATTTCCCATCGGCTCAACGATGTAGAAACACTGGATCGGACTTCGATGGACAATCCCAGATCCAAGTTAGATAGGCCTAATCTAGCCTATGTGAGTTCTGTGTGGGGAATGATACTTCAGAACCCAGGAAAGATGCCCAAAACTTCCTCTGTTTTATTGAAAAATTAGGAAAACAGTAATGGGTGACATGAAAGCCTAGTTTTTCACTACGACATCAAATTATCATTTCAATATATTGTGTATTAGGGAAGGTTCATATTGGTTTTCCTCTCTTAAAGCATGTTGATTGCAGTTGCGGAGGCAGAACAGTTATGCACTTAAGTATGGAACTCCTAGTTTCTGCGTCGATCCGCTATATCACCATCACCATGCACCGTTGTCGAAGTCAAGTGAAAAAATGTCTAACTCAAGTGAAAAACACTGTACTAATATTAACCTGTATCGATATTTCCGTATTTAACTAATCGGGACCAATTGGTGATTGCCTTTGGATAATAAAAACATCTTGTCCTTCGCTTAATTACTATTAGCCTTGGATCTCATCGGTATGGGCCAACATTGACATTTTCAAAGGTTTCCAAAGGCTGTGGAAATCTTAACTTTTTCCTCGATCCTTGATTGAAGACCTGGTGACTGCCGCATGTTACGCCGGGCAAGAATCAACTTCCCGGCACTAGATTCCCAACCAGTAACTCTTTGCAATTGACCTCTCACAAGTGGCCTAGACCTAACGAACCTAAGGGATCGAGTTTTGATGTGTAAGACTTCCGCTTGAACTTCTCAAAATCAGTAACTCTTGTAATTTTGAAAATTGTCACGACTCCTGTGTGCAAAATTTAATTAGAGAGAAACCCCGTAGTCACAGGAAGATGTGCTTGGTGCTTAAATAAGGGTATATTTTGTCAAAAGGTTATGTTCTTACGTTCAAATTACTTTACACTGCAGCAATGCTTAATTTTAAAATTATGACCAACAAGAATTGTACAAGTAATTCATTCTCCCTATGAACCAGCGGTATTCGAACTCCGAGATTTTCATGTTTTTATGGGATCTACTTCGACGTACAAGGAATTGACTTTCCAGTTTCCTTTCCAGTTTCACTGAGTACAAAGGAGTGTAGATTCGACAGGTACGGACAGTTTTCGATTGACGCTTATTTTTTTAACATGATTTCATGGCTTTAAGTATCTTGACGTGGAAAGTGAGCGTCAAGTTAAATGGTTAACCTTGCAGCCTAATTGTGTTTTTCTCAATTCGGCCCACTCAGAGTGTACCTACGTATACGTGAGGCCCAAACCTGAAAAATGTTGGGGACCACTGCTCTAAACCCAAGATATTAACTTTTGAAAAGTAGAGATTCTTGCGAGAGGCATTCAAAATGTCTTGACTTTTCCCTTTCAGCCCTTTGGCCTAGCCCAACAAGCTTGCAAATTTGCAAGCTTGTCGGGCTAGGCAAAGGCTCAGTGACCAACTTCAGTGAATCACTCTGGGCAGGATAGATGAGTAATTCCTTTCTGTCTGCACACCGAATTATGAGTACCAGCAATGGGAGGTGACCCACAAGGGCAATGTTAAACACTACGGTTCCTGTGGAAGGGAGAAGAAAAAGCCATCAACGTCGTTCCCAAGCTTCAGGCATTGAGTGCGAAGTCTTCACTGTCAAAGCAGACTGTCTATAATTGAGGGCTTTCTTTTAAAGTCGTCAAGCGACTAAAAATCTGTAATCATCTGGCTGATCAAGCGACCCCACTACAGATAAAAAGCATCATAGTTATTGCGCGATTGGTCATGGACAACAGACGAATCACGCACTAGAACCTTGAACTCACGGACGGAATCCCAGTTGCTTCCATTACTGCCATACTTCATGATAAATTGCGGCTGGGAAAGGTTTTTTCACGTTGTGTTACGACTGTTGCCAAAATAATTGAAGGCATAGCGACTGCAGACAAGTGCGGAACTGTTCTGCCTCCGCAACTGCAATCAACATGCTTTCTTCAGACCCATTTTTATTGGCAATGAAACGTGGTTCCTCTTCCAGGAAGCAGAGACGAAACATCAATCCAAGCAGTGGGTGCATGTTGACAGTGTTCCGCAGAAAAGGCTAAAACATCACCATCGAAAAGAAACAGAATGGCTTTTGGAACAAAAAGGGCATTCTTCTTATGAAATGGTTTCCGGAGAGGCATTCAACAGTGAATATTATACGAGCATCCTGTCAAAGCTTAAAGTTGCCATCAGGTGAGAACCCGGAGGAAAACTAGGTGGACGTGTTCTGCTGCGATATGATAATGCGAAACCGCATACCCATTGGTAAAACATCAAATGCCATAGTTGATCGGGGATTCGAGATGCTACAACTTCCTCTGTACTCACCAGACGTTTGTCACCAAGCGATAACTGGCTATTTGGTGTCATGAAGAAGCCTCTCAGAGGACTAAGATTCTGAAGTCTGCAGGCACTCGACTCGGCCGTGGAACAGTGGGTTTGGTCTACCCAAGAACCATCGTTCAAAGCGGAACTAAACAATAATTAATAATGTTTACGCAAGTTTGTCAATTGGCGATGGATTTGTTGAAAAAGTATATTCATCAATACTTCGCAATAAATATTTCATGTTGCTGCTTTTCAGAATGTCCAAATAATTTTTGTATGTCCCTCGTATTTACTTATAATATTTAGATCAGGCATGAATATTTGTCTCACTATTGTAATTAGTTGAACGGTACAAGTTCTATATTCCAGTATTTAACATGTGCATATGTCTTGAATCAAAAGGGAAGTTCATCAAGCAGAAAAAGGGACGGCTAATTTCCGTTTTGAGAGTGCTTGATGCACTCGAAAGGTCACATTCTACAGTAGTCAAGTAGAAGTCACCGACTTCCGAAGTCCCCTCCATCTCAGTGAAAATTTACGAAGCGGCAGAAATGAAAACGGCAGATCTACGACAGGTGATGATGCACTATGGGAGGACAAAATGCTTCACGGTCAGCATCTGAAATCGTCGATAAGTCATTAGTCAACATTGACCTCAGATATAACTGGGTGAAGAGGGAATTGCTTAAGGCCGAGAGAGAGAGGGCAACATCCTAGCCATTCAGGACCAGTATATCAGAACTCCAAACCACGTGAAACTCATGCTGAAGCTTGATGTCCAAAACCACTACCGATGCTACCACGGCCAATCTGAAACGGTCTATCACCTCCTAAATGGGTGCCTGGAAGTGGCCCCACATCATTACTTGTACAGAAGCAACCAAGTGTGCAAATGCGTCCATTGGTTATGGTGGCAAGAATACAGGCGCGGATATCCCAGAAAAGTGGTACGAACATCAACCACAGTCTGTATTGAAGAATTCTTACACAAAAGTACTCTGGGACTTGCCAATAATAGCAGACAGCACCATCGTAACAGGCCCGCCCTCACGACCTACAGTGAAAAAAACCCTGCCCTAATCGTTGACGTGAGCATACCGGCTCACACCAACCTCAAAGTCATGACCAGGAAGAAGATACATCAATACTCAGAACCTGCAGTTGAAATTGAGCGTTTATATGGTATGAAAACCATCGTTCCCATCATCATCGGGACAACCGGCGTGGTTCCTAAGGACCATAAGATCCATATGTAAAAGCTGAGACGTCCCATATTTCTAGACATATTCCAACTTACGGTCATCTGGGGCAAAGCTAACATCCTCCTTCGTGTCCTCAAGAACTAAACAAGTGTGGTGATTTGGGTGCAGTTCACCCATCTTCACGCTTATTTTGCCGATATTTGCTGTGAATGCCCAACATAATAATAATACTCATAATGATACTAACACTTTCAATTTACAATTTTAGAAGGAATATCAATTTAAACGTTCTGTTGCTCCCACAAATCCATAAAAAGCGTGATATATCGGAGTCACTGGTATAGTTATTCACAATATATCGAACTACCTGTAGACTACACATCCGCTTCGTGGGTATAACAGGTTTTCAACAGACATAGATAATTCAAACTTAATCAATAATTTGCAGTAAGAGAAAATGCAATTGGTACATGGATGAAGTTCGAATTTGAAAGTGTCACGATTTGGACCATTAATTGGAGATGCGTTATGTTGTCAGGGAACCCTCAACTGGATGAATCCAACTTCTCAACGAGTTCCGCCTCGCAGCATTCAAGTGAGACGCATCGTTGAAATTTCGAACACCAGGGCATCAGATAAGGGATGATTTTGAGCCATGCACGCGATGCGAATGAACTCTATTGAACCAACCCGACCCGCGGATCTAATCCAACTGATACATCATCCCCAAAATTGGGCAGACTCTTTCGCTCGTTCGACCTATCATAGCAGGAAGGCGGGTCACCTTCCTTCATCCTGTTTTCCGGGCTTCATCCAGCCTTCCTTCATCCTGATATGCCTTCATCCTGTTTTCTCTGAGCTTAGTTGGAGTACATAGCAAAAACTCAAAAGTATCTGTGTGAAAATTTTTGAGGACAAAGCTTTCAGATAAATGAGTTTTCTTTGCGGGGATGTCATGAGGATCAAAGTCATGGGGAGGCTAGTAAGAGAGGACGATTTAAAGCCAGGGGATGGCCTGGACTTCAACCCGGGCCACCTGATTGCCGGTCAGGTGTGCTACCATTACACCACCGAACTCAGGACATAATGTAATTGTGCCTATCGCCACACATACGGCTTTCTGTTCCCACGAAAATGGGAAATCTCACCCTGCGTTCAACGTAGCTACCTCATGTTCAACGTGCGCGTGCACGCCGCTTCATGCTTGCCTATCCTACGACACTCACTTCACATGAGAATTACTGGTTTTTTTTCTCATCTTCCTTAGCTGAAATATGCACCAACGCAATCTACTCAAGAGATTGCGATTGAAACATCACATGTACCACTCGATAGATATTTCATTTCGAAATCTTTCCCTCATTGATAGTTGCTAATGATCAGTAATAAAATGTCAATTAGCAATAAGTTGTAAAGGGCATCGTTCAGATCCAAGAGACTGCCTAGTCTGATCCAAGAGAGAGAGAGCACTTAGAAGGTAGCATCAAGGAAATAACTAAATAAATTTTACATTAATAAGTCAATCTACACATATTTGTTGTGCAAGGTTTCAGATCAGGCCAATCCGTTTGAGACCACTCTCATTTTCACAATATTTTCCCTTAATGGTTAGGTGATTCAGTAAATTCCGTAATATACAGGACGTGTACAAAGTCCCTTTACCCCCTATCGTCATCTATCATGTTCTAATTTTTTTGGTTTTTGTTACTTCTTTTGCTAATTTTTGTTTTTCTGCTAAAGGTATGATACGTTGGACCCTGCGAAAATAAAATGGCAGACCTACAGTATGGGACAACTGGGTTGACGAACTTGTAGTAATGAGCGCGTGGGTCCACGCAAGTCCACACACTGGCAAGACCATTCCTGAAATTTGGAATGACGTTAAAAGAATATTTCATAGGAATGCTCCTCCCAAAGTGATGATAATAACGGGGGAACGTTAGTGGATTGAAATATGGAGTGTCAAAGATAAGACAAGAAAAGGACGGCATCAAGAAGACGAGAACAGGGTGCAGAAGTTGCTGAATCTGTCATAAGGTCACCGAAAAATCCCTGCGGAATATATTCTTCGAATTTGGAATACCGGAAGCAACAATGGGTAAACACATGAAAATCGACCTTGGGCTAAGAGCATATCGGCCACTTGATGATGGTGCACATACTGCTTCAATTGGCAAATAAAAAAGTTTCTAATGTAAAAGGTGCTTTGGTTTATTGCAAAAGCACTCTCTTTTTTCATAGTTTTCAATTATAGGCCTTGTGTTTAACTTGTTTCATTCATCAAGTGTCGCGAAGGTGGTAACAGGACTTTGTACGCCTCCTGTAAATGTCGTTATAATATATCAATAGAATGAGATTATGTGGTTTTACTAGAAAAGTCGCCTGTTGTTCTTAAAAGGAAGTTGATTCTGATAACTGACCTTGAAATTCTTGCTTGAAGAAATTTGTTAGCTGTCCTCCAGGTACGTGTAGAACCAACACCATAATGTCTGGGTTTTCCTCCGCCAGTCGCTTGGCTCTCTCCTTGACAACTATTGTCTTTCCTGTTCCTGACCCTCCTGCCAACAGGAGGAGCCATGATGTCTCTTCCACTAGTCTCTTCTGCTCAGGAGTCAATACACACAATGTTTTTTCCATTCGACTATCACTTCCTCGGAAATGCTGCAAATGGTTGCGTGGCATATCAACAGAAGGTTACACATACGTAAAGAGAAAAAATGTTGCGATACAACGTCGTCACACGGGGTGAACAACCAGGATTCGTTTTAGGAAATTGATCCACACCGTTATTTCGGAGGAAGTTTTGAAGAGTAGTTACATTCTGGAGATCGTCCCTCGTCAAAATCTTCCATGAACAAGGCTCGCAAGTCATGAATCTGCTCAAATCCCTTCTATCTATAAAAGGAAAGGTTGGAAAGGCAACCACAATGGCTGCTTGTTCAAGGAAGGGTCCACATATACTGTTGAATAGACTTTTGTCTTCGTCACACTGATAAATTGCAGTTTTAATGTTCCTAACTATCGTCAATTGATGCTCTTCGTTGAAAAAAATCCCTCTAACTTGAAAAAAGATGTTGTACACATTGTCTCCAATAGGATATGAGAGGAAGGTGCTGCGCGAACTTGTCATCAGTCCAAGAAGGTGAATTTGTTCCTTTAAATTGTCTTCCACGTCCATTCCGGAAAGGGTTTCAAGCAATATACTCTTGAAACGCTTGCTAAACTTGCAGTCGGAAAAGACCAAGGATGGAGAAGAGCCGCAAATGCCTCTCATTCGACTAAACACGAGTGACATCGCTTTATGATCGTGTGGAAGGCCTATATCCTTTCCATCGGCCTTCATCAGCTCCCTCTCCTGCTGTACAAGGAGGTGGTCGAGTTCTTCTTCATGGAGGAGAATGTCAGATGGCAGGGAATAGTGCTGTTTCTCAACGAAAGAATAGTTCTCCTGAAGGTATTCTTCAGCTGCTTCAGTAAAAGGTTTTTTGGTGCTAGCTCCTGTATATACCTGAAAATACATGTAAAAATTCAGCAATTCAATTTTAATGGTCTCCCCTTTTGTAGGATGAAAAATACTTGTAAGTTCTGTCCCAAATTTTTTAACTTAGTAGTTCTCAAGTGAGCTCTATTTATACAAACCAATACACAGGGTGTCCATAAATAAGTCGTAAAACTTTAATATTTAAGAAAGCATGACCATATGGACCTACATAAATGTGATTTTCAGGAAACGAAAGCTTGACATTTTAAGTTTCATTACATGCACATCAAACTTCCAAATAATTTTTTCTAACTATTTTTCAACTTGTTGGAATTTAAATGGCGACTCCCCAAGAGAAGGGGAGTGCGCATTGCGGTTTGCGGAATTGAAATGTGTCACAAAGGTGCAGCTCAAGTTCAGAGCTGCTTGCAGGGAACATAAACTGTACTGTGTGTGGTTGGAGTGACTTCTTTTCACGCCGTCCTGTCTTCCGTCTGTGTATCCTGCTGTTCGGAGTCTGTCTTTCGAGTCTTAAGGGCAGAGTGAGTCCGTCAGCATCAGTCTTGTGTTTCCCACCAATCTGACCCTCAAGCCTGCTTACCTACCTGTCCAGTGAACTTACGTATCATGTCCCGCCTATGAAGTCAGCCTTCTCCTCAAGTTGACACCTCAATTTCACTTACTCGTGTGTCATACTTCTTGCTTCTTAATCTATATATATAAAGACGTATGTCCTGACTGACTGACTGACTCATCAACGCCCAGCCCAAACCCCTGAACCCAGAAACATGAAATTCGGGGAGTATATTCCTTCTATGACGTAAGCACCCACTAAGAAGGGATTTTTCGGAATTCGACCTC
>CAJPEV010005213.1:0-16333 GCA_905338385.1 Darwinula stevensoni
CCCAAAAGAAGACTGCGGCCTTTTATGTTTTTTGGGGGGGAGCGGGGGGGGGGGGGGGGGGGTTAGAGAGAAGGAGGTAAGATGCCGTCTGCCTGTCAGCTACGAAGAACAGGCAGACGGCATCTGTCTGTCTGTCCTCTATTTGCTGGAATTTTGGAAAATAGAGGGTTGAAAGGCGAGGAAGCTCCGCATATTTGCCCATACCTCGCGGCAGCCGGTTCCATCTAATTGTGCGGTAGACATGTTTCATCGCACGTGAACGGAAATGGATTCCTGCCGAAGTCCATTGTGCTGACAATCACATCGAGCTGTACTAAGGATGTTGCGGAAGGTGAGAAAATAAGGAACTCTAACATTTTTCACCTAAGTCCAAACCACATTTTTTTCGTTTCCACATTCAGAAAATATTTCAATTTGAAACCGACGCAACCATTTTCAGACAGTATCATCTTTTAAGTGCATCATCATTGCAAGGGATTAGAAAACGTTCTAAATCTTATGAATTTCCCAGGTAGTCGAATTACACTCATCGGCAAAGAAAATCTTCACCAAGAGGAGATGAACTATCTTGATGAAATTTGGCAAACATACTCGTATTAATGTGTCATGAAATCGATGGGAGTGGGAGATCTTCCACCTCGAGATCTCGAGGTGGAAAGTTGAGTATTCGTAGAGAAAACTTTCTAAACATCACAATTAAAATTGAGTCGGAGGGGTCGTACTTATCGCCAACAACGAACATCTAGAAAGTTTTTATTAAGGAAATGCGAATCAGGAACATCTAATGATGTTTAGTAAAAATGGAGCAAAGTTTCAAGGTCATAGGATGAAGCGAAGCAGGGAAAACTTGCCGAGCTAACCAAACCCCAGGAGGGATGGGGTATAGGACGACTACACTGATCAGGCTAGTTTCCTTGTCTGCTTCACTCCATCCACTCCATTTCGGTTAAATCGTTTATTTTTGGTCTTGAAAGCAATGCCAGGACGACGTCTACAATAGTAGTTTTGCAATCTTGACCAATTCAATCGGGGTGTCTTAGTTTTTCATGATTGAGGCAAACCTTAGCGTGCATCAGGTTCCGGATCGGCTAAGAATTAGTATGACTACCGCGAGGCCATGGCGGACAAAGTATCAGAAAGGTGCGAAAGGAATGAACGGGAACGAATAGCAGGCCGCCCATGCATCACCAACATCGAAAAACATCTGGAAGTGCACGTCTGCCTAATAGTCGATGAAAGGAACAGCGCCGGACGGGAGGACGTGGAAGCGCTGGTTCACTCATCAACTCTTCATGGAGACATGACAGGACAAGTTGGAGGGTGAAGCCATTTCTTGCCGTCATTTGACTAGTCCATGTAATACGTAATGCTGTTTTTATCACCATGTTTGTTCGCCGGAAAAGTCTTCCTTGCTCGAGGGTCGGATTCGAGTGAGACGGATTTGAATGTTAAGATTGAAGCTTAGATAAGATCTGCATTTCATTTTCGTCACATCGCTATTAAACTTCGGAAGCTTCGACCTATACATGAAAGTAAAGCTCTGCGGAGGTAGTTGGTTCGATGAATGGTTGTGAGCTTGAATTTCGTGTTGGGTAATTGGGGTCAAATACTTCTGTTTTTCATCCTCGCAAGCAGAAAAGTTGGTCTTCTCTCATCAGTAACTTGACAAATCTTACTGATGGGAATCAGGAAATACTCTTATTTCATTTCATTGATACATGGTACTTCCTTGCAGTGTCTTGCGTGAGCGAACATCCGATGTTGGAAAACGTTAATGTGACCTATGAAGGATGGGATGGAAAATACCCGGCACCTCCGGGTGCTAGAGTCACCTACACCTGTCGTCATCCTGCAGGGTTCACTGATGGGTCACCTCAACACAATGCCACATGCTCATTCTTACCTGATGACGCATGGGAAACCTCCTTTGGTAGCAAAGCTATCCAATGTCCACGTGAGCCCCTCTTTCTTATATCAATCGCAGATAATAGGTTACATGCGGCAGTTCCGTTAACTTTATACTTGTTAGGTTTCATTATGAGTGTCTAGTGGAATAGGATTATCACTCACCGTCAAACGAATTTACATAGAGGACCATTGTGAGATCAGATAATTAAATAGATCTCGTGCATGTCATCCAATGTCTGTCATCCCACCCATAGCAATACAGGGAAGAAGGTTTATACTCTATCATGCAAGTTCCGATCGCTTTGTCTGGAAACCCAAAAATTGCATCAATGTAGATTTACAACAAAAAGGTGATGGAAGTCAGTAGATAGATGTTCATGGAAACTTGATACATTACACTTCCAATAGGAATTTTCATTGTTTAATGCTTTTAATTCAAATGAACTTTAATCATGCATACTGATGAAATATTCATTGTCTCCAATTACCCTCCTAAAGGGTATCATGAGAAAAACTAACGCAAAGAAGCCGAAAATTTTCTAACACTCCAAATTTCAGTGATACTTACAACTCACTAAAAGCTTAGCAACTATGCAGTTTCCCAGAATAAGTTTAAATATTAACAAACTTTACGCAACAACTCCAGCATTTCATGAGGAAATGGGAGTAGATCAAAATTTTCTGAAGCAAAGGATTGCCAGTCTGGTATTACACGGGTAATACAGGTGGAAGACGAAGGTTATAAACATGAAGTTTTCAGAAAATGCTGTCCAATATGTTGTCTCTCCAGTAATTAGTATTACCATTCCTTGGTCTTAGATATACCCGCTATCAGCTTCTAAATTTGCTGGCGATCATCAGGACTTGTCCCTCGTGGATCTTGACCAATTCCCGCAGCAGAGGAGCTTGATGTTGATGAAGAGTCGAAGTAAGTAGTGGTCGGTGGTTAGAATGGTTGCCCAGCCGGCCACAAACGCTCGGAGGAACGACAAGTTCGGTATATTGATTGGCCAGTCCATTCTGTTGCCTTCATTCTATAGCAGGAATTGGTTGACTAACAGCGCCCATGAGGCATGGTATTTTCATTTTGGAGGATATGTTTCGGAAGTGAGGCGGTGCAGGTACATAATTCATTCTATGCCGCATTGCTTTGTCAGAAGTCCATGCACTAAATGCAGAGGACATCTACCGAAGACATTGACGCCTCACCATCTATGATGGTGACGGGAGGTATGGCCTCCACCGAATCCATCAAGTTCCTGAAGAGCAGTATTTGAAAACCTCTTTCCCCAGCGTCTATATACTTGTCATCAGCCGTCATTAAACAAAGTGAGAAACGAGAATCATCTATGAACACGAAATGCCATCTCCCATGATTGCATCCCTTGAGGGTTATGTGCCGCTCATGACAACGTCTACGGTGAACTTGTGTGCAGAAGCACCCTATTGGCTAAATGGCGAGATAGGAGACACGTAGCTAGGTGATTCCCCGTAAGTGATGTTTGACCCCCGTAGTTACCCATATTAGCTGCCACAAAGACCCTACGGTTCTGGTCCTTTCTTAACTAAACTGCAACCTGCTGGAACCTATATTGAATAGGTTTGCTCCAGATCTTGGCTAGTCTCATAGGATGCTTCTTGATTCACAAAAACCTTGTAAACGTGGCCATTAATCTACACTTGGTGCTCTTGCAAACAATAAAATACTTGGAAACATCTGCATTTGAAAATTCAACCTCCCCCACACCAACGGTCCTTGATTTCTAATGTTCCACAAATGACCTTCCTCTGCACATTTTTTTTTGGAGAAGTGACTTCCAATCAAAGCGTGGCCTTCATTCGAGAGAAATTGTACATGTGCATTTTGAGGTTTCGAAGTTCATCATGAAATTAGGCATTTTCAGCTGTAATGAAAGTGTTGATTGGTAGAGGTGGGCATGAAGTCATCAATCCATTATCTTTTTTAGCTGTCATCAGCATTCAAAAGAAAGCTAAATTTTATTAAAAGCTTTCATATTTCGCCCCATATTGAAAAAACAATCCCCTCATAATTGGCACCAGCAAAATACATGTTGAAATGTGCGTATTTGAACCAAGAAAAATTTATAATTCTACCACCCATGAACATTGGGAGTTGCTAAACTTTTTGGGAGTGGTATATTATATTTTTCTCAGCAAAAGACACTAATTCAAATGATATGAGATTAATTGAATTTACAGAAGGGGCAAAGAGTGAACCCCTGGGATTCTTGTATTTCCATAGGCGTTTTCGGAACACTCTTCATGCGAACAGATGATATCAAGTGGGCTCCTCGTTTTCTTAGATTTTTTACTAAGTCTTACTAAGTAAGAAGTCAGATTAAACAATTTAGGAGAAACAATTATCAACATATAAGATCAAGGCATGCGTTCTTGCTGTGCATATGCACAAATTGTACGGTCATGCCATATTTTCAGCAACTATGAACTTCCATGTTCACAAATTGATGACATCTTAATTGCATTCTGTGAAAAGTTCAGTTTCGGAATTTCCGTGCTGACCGCAATTTCCTGATTACCGTAATCTTCATTCCAAAGTGTTCATCTTTTTTACACTTATTTCATTTATCCCTTTTTCATGAATTTCTTTCTCAGGTAAGGTGATGTATCCGGACTGCCTCCTGACAGAGAAGGGGAAAGAATACATGGGGAAAATGAATGTGACAGAGACAGGGAAATCATGTCTGAGATGGGATTCCCCCGAACTGATAAAAATCTACGATGCGGATCCTATATACCAGTTCGATGCATATCCGGAACTCTTTTACGAAGAGTTTTTCTTAAACTTGAACCCAGCTTCGCATGAAAACTTCTGCAGAAATCCGACGATGAAGGACAGGCCCTGGTGTTTTGTCGATGATGATGGCGAGATCCATTCCGAGTATTGTCGGATTCCCCTCTGCGATGACCCGAGTAAGGAAAAACATCCGTATGAATACTATGGATACGTTCAGTAAGAAATAGGTTTCCATGATGGTTGGAAGAAGACATCTTACATCTTGAAGGAAATTATTATCGTGGGAAGGCCATTAAAATGGCGTTTCACATCTCAAATTCAATGAATATTTAGTGAAGCAAATGAGTCCGCCTATCTCATATTATCACGTAGCCTGTAAGAGAGCAGTTTGACTCCCAACAAATCTTCAAATTTGTGGTAACCCTCCCTCGCAGTTTTTTTGAAAAATAGTAAATGCTTCGTCATTTTCACCACCAAAGATAAACATGGTGCGATGCCCCATTCCGAAAAAATGTCGACATTTTAGGATGTGTGTGGTAGAAAAATTGTATATTTCTTGGGAATGTCCTTCAAGGAAATTATCATTCATATACAGTAAATATATTAATTTCCAGGATAGAGCTCAATTACATTTTTTGCCCAAGCGAAAGAACTTAAGGAGGACCGCCCTCCCCCCCTCTCAAAAAGACCCATTGGATGCGGTTAATTCAATGGGAGATTTAGTTCACTGAATTCAAAATTCAGTTACTTGAGTACCAAGTTTGAATTTGATATATATCCAGAAAAACCTTGAGGGAAAAATTCCATGAAACAAGTTCCTTTGAAAGAAGGCGCCCCCCAGGCTAAGTACATATTGGATTCAATAAAACAGGTTGGCATGACATTTCCTAATGCTAACTTTTTAAAATCGGGCCCCATACACTGACCCATCAACAAAAATTCTAATTTTCACAATTTCCTCAATTTCATGGAGTAACATGTTTTTAAGTACGTCACCAACCGAATGGTGCGCCCTTAATGTCTTATACGAGACCTGTTCACGCCTGATTTGAACACTTTTCAATTCGCAAGAAATCCTTCATTTATTTTTGTACAATGCCTTGCAATTCTCGATAGGCTTGCCGTGGGTTTTGTACACAGCTCGGTGGATTTCCATCGGAGGAGGGCTCGTCGGATCGCGGAGAGAGGAAGTTTCTTCCATTCCTCCTTGCAATCTTTCCATAGACCGGCCACAGTTGACACCCTACGACGAGCGAGGACCTGTTTGAGGACTCCAAACATGCAGAAATCCATCCGGGCACAGTCAGGTGACTCCACAGGGGGAAGAATGAGTGGGAGGATTGGTGGCGATTCCGGTTTCGTTCTTCAATCTTTCCAGGAAATCCACATTCGATTTAAGTGACTTTAAGGGGGTGGCTGCTGGCCTTGTCTTGGTAGAACTTTACTCGGTTAGATGCTTTCCCGTACAAGCGAGGGATTTCTTTGTCAGGCATGAGCCTCAGTACTTGTTCTTGATAGTACTTGGAATTGATATTGCCTTTTTGTCAATCTTTCGAAGATCCAGTTTGCCTCTGTAGCTCACAGCAGCGACAATCATGAATCCAGGTGAGAGACTCTCTGTCCCCTCTCAGTAAAGAGGTTCGACGGCCGCTGCAGAATTCTGTTGATAGTAGATGGCTCGTGTCTTGCAGCAGAGAGATGGATTGGTGGTTCATCCATAGTGACCACGTTTTTGTATTTTTCGCCAGCCAAATACTTCTCATAGCGCCGCCGACGCCGCCGTCTTTCGTTCGCGGATGTGGCTGGGTAGAAGCTTGTGGACTTAGCGTTTTCTGCGAGTTGCAAGGCACAGATCTTCATGGGTTATTCAATTTACGCATCCAAGGCTTATTCCCAGCTTCTTCGCCACCACCCTTTGGGACGTTGGATTTTTACCAATGACCTTATCACTGACTTTCGTGACCATCGACTTTGTCCTCACAGACTTGGGCTATTTTTTGACTGGGTCAGGCTAGCCAAGATGAGCTGCCAACCGCTTCTCACCAATGTTGTTGATTACGTTGGATATTGTTCCGACTGAAACATGCCATCCGCGATTTTCACATTTCTTCTGAATCACCCTGTAGGTGTTTCACTGCATGGAAAGGGTGCGAACGACTGTTTCGACTTCTTTCGCTAGAGTTTCATTGCGAATTGAATTTTCTCACAAAGGGACTTGAAAGCAGTTAGTCAAGAAGTAGGTTCAACAATTGAGAAGGTCGATTGTTTCATATGAAGGCAAGGACGTCGTTACAGGGGAGGAAAAGTGTTCAAATCAGGCGCGAACATGTCTCTTAATAATACATGGTCCAGCAATGGACATATTTCAGTGGAGATTCGGGAGATACACCCGAAATTGTTCATCTTAAAGTGAACACCATCAGATCAACTTGGAAAACTTGCAAAAAGGGAAAACTTGACCAATTCCAAGTAGCAATCCTGATGCTCACCACAAAAACTCTCCCTTGAGGAGGATTTTTTAGTTGGTTTAATTAGTTTTAGAAATTAGTACGCTAAAAACCTAATAGAGTGCCAGTGTTCATACTTCTTTTATTTTCTTTTAACGTGCTTTCAATTAGCGAGAGTAATTCAATGAGGACAGTTCATATGTATTCGAAGCCATATCAAATTAACGATATCTAACAAGCCGGTCTTGAAGTTCTTTAATGAGTGAGCAGCATTCTTTGGTTACGAATTCAGGTGCACCTGAGTGCAAGCTGACACAGAAGGGAGGGGAATACATGGGAATGAAGAACATAACTATTTCCGGCTTCCCATGCAATTCGTGGCTGGATCCGAAAAACCAGGAGAATGAGAGAATCCAGGAAAACAAGCGCTTGACATTTTCGGATCCCCTCACCACCACCCACAACTACTGTCGGAACCCAAATGGGAGTCCAGGTGGTCCCTGGTGCAGCATCAAGGACACAGGAGGGTCCGGCATGCAATATGAATATTGTGATGTGCCTTTCTGTGCCCTGAAAGCTGTAGAGAGAAAGTGTGAGTCGGGAAACCAGTGCGAGTCGAGTGAGTTTCTGCAAAGCATTGAAACTTAAATTGTTGGTGTTTTTTTTCAGAGATATTGTTCTGTCCAATCCGATTCAATTATACCTAAGGTCGAACGAATCCGAGATAAATAGCTTGGCCTGTCGATAGTCTTCAGAATGGATGAATGCGGAACACTTAGGTTCAATAATTGTCCTCGTGTACAATAAATACCTGTAAGTTAACGGAAAAGGAGTTCCACATTAGGAATTGTTATTGATGTAATTGCATGTCATGACGGATAGTATGGACTGAAGAGTACGGAAATGCAATGAAGAGAAAACAAGAAAAACGCCACGAGAGCAAAAAAAAAGTATGAAAACCAGTCTTATGAGGACTGTGAGTCACCGATGCGATGAATATCGTCGGGATCATTATAGATTGCTGAGCGATCCAGGTAGGCATCACGGAACTGTTTGGAATAGCTCGCAAATCCTTGACATTTCTCGGCTGTAGCCACCCGAATATTCTATTATTTTAAGCAGCAATGTAATGTTGCTTCGGGTGTCGCATCCAATGCGCATTTTCATGATGTTGAAGGCTTCTACGGGGGTCAGGAAAGGCCTGCATGCTGGCAATAGGACGTTCTTGTGCCATATTAAACCAATGACTTACTTCCCTTCTTCCTTTCGATGGAATCCATGAGAAGGACGGACCGCAAGGATGTAAACATAGATGAAGTGATCCCAGAAAAATAGTAAGACTAAAGTATTCATTGCTTGGCATGTCCACCTCTTCTTTCAATGCACGTTTAACAAAACGATCCATACATTTCGCACAGATTCCCCTGGATATGCCCTGAACAGCATCAGCGATGCGCTCTCGTGGCTCATCCAAGGACTGTCGATGCGTGGCGTAAACTCTGTCCTTGATGAAACCCAACAAACAATTTTTTACTTTCAGGTCATGGTTTTGCGCGTTGGAGGAACTTGAAAGTGGGGTGAGGTGGGGCAAAAGTAACAATGGGGTAATTGTAACAATGCTTTATCTTTTTGCAAGTACATCAGATATAATTTCCCTATTTTGTGTCCATAACATGTCAATCCTCATCCTTTGATAAAATATATTTGGGCTTCTCTGTGATTTCCTAAGAATGTGTTTACTTTAATTTTGCGCGCCTTGATGAAAAAATTTATAATCCAAATTTTTTATCTTTTGTTGCAATTTCGTATTTCTTCCCAACTAATGAAGTCTTAAATGTAAAACTGTTACATTATCTGTCTGATCTTCATCTCGACCTCATGATCTCAAAATTTGGACTTTGGCCTTATCACATCACTTGTTTAGTTGAATGTTACTTTTACCCCATGGAAAGTTGGGTCGTGGGGCAATTGTAACAACGTTGCATGGGGCAAAAGTAACATTGCACATACAATATTTTAAGTGCTCTTAACTTTGGTACATCAGTTTATTTTTAGAAAATATGTATGCTTGACTGAGTAATGTGCATGGGGCTTCTTCCAGGCTTCATAATGGTTCGCACTTACAAAAGGAAAACTGAGAGGGGTGCGGGGAAACGCTACTCCCATGGAGATCTTGTAAGTGCTGTGAATGCCATTAAGAATCATGAAATGAACCGAAAAATAGCATCAAATTATTATGGTGTTCCTGAGAGCACCATCCAGATGCGCCTGAGCACTAGAAGAACCGGACTTGACTCTGCAGTTCCCGGACGGAAGCCTGCTTTATCCAAGGAAGTGGAGGACACCCTGGAATCTGTCTTGAGAAAAATGGGGGAGTGGGGCTATCCTTTGTCAAGAAAAGAGGTCATAGCACTTGCTACAGATTACTGCAAGCTCAACGAGCTGAAAGTCGACAAGTTAGGAGAAGACTGGTTCCGTGGATTCATGACCAGGCATTCCACACTAACTCTGAAAAAACCAGAACTCCTGCAGTCTTGTCGAGCCAAGCAAGCTGATCCAGTGGTCATAGCCGATTTCTTCAGAGTCATTGCTGCAGCATATCAAGAGATAGGCTTGTATGATGAGGATGCAGCCATTCAAGGGGATTTTGTATGGAATGCAGACGAGACGGGATTTTTCCATGATCCGAGGAAGACTAAAGGTGTGGGTACAAAGGGAACTTCACTAACCCGCCAGAGCCAAGGTTCTGGAAGGGAATCAACAACGGTTTTGGCATGTGTAAGTGCATCTGGAAGAAAGATGCCGCCGCTCATCATTTATAGAGGAAAGAATTTCTGGGATTCATGGACATCTCCAGATGCATACCCTGGCACAAACTATGCTGTGTCAGAGAATGGATGGATGAATTCACACATCTTTTTGGAATGGTTCAAGAATCAGTTTGTTCCCCATGTGAAGAACATCATTGGAGAAGGAAAAAAGGCAGTCCTTTTGTACGATGGTCACGTTTCTCACGTGACAATCGAGCTCATCTTGTGTGCCATGGAAGCCGACATTGTTCTGGTGAAACTTCCGCCACATACTTCTCATATTCTCCAGCCTCTGGATAAAGGGGTTTTTGGGCCCCTGAAAACCGCATGGGATCACCAGTTGGTATCATGGGGCCGCATAAGCCTTGCAGGGGGAATGCCAAAAGCTGAGTTTGCAAAGCAACTAGGAAGTGTTTGGCGGAAGATAGGTGCTTCTCATATCAAGGCTGGCTACCGGGGAACAGGGATCTTTGATTCGACCCCATCTCTCTGCAACCAAAATGCCATTGCGAAGTCAGCATTCCATCCTGCAAATTTGGCAATTGCTAATAATTTAGTGCCTCCAGTTGACAATTCTACATTCAACCTCGAGGCGTCACTAAGGGAACGAAATCAGCAGTCATTCCCAGAGGATGCAGGAGAGAGGTCAACTTTGGAGAAACGAGGTGATACGTCAAAGTTGCACAGTGCAAATGCACATAGGCTTCCAAGAACAAAGCAGGCTCAGCCATGCATGTCCTTTGAGGACCTCTTACTTCAGAAAATTCAGAAGACGGATGCACCGGCTGTAAAGAGGAGGAAGGTTGCTCCTTCAAGGTTTGGAGAAATTCTCACTCATGAAGATGTGCTTGAGCGCATGAAATCCAAAAAGAAATGAATCAGAAGAAACTAAGAAGTGAAACGAATGAAAGATTGAAATAAAATGAAATGGAATGAAAAAAGATACGAAGGAATCACAAGAATTGTCAATGGATTTCTGTTAAGTTTATAATGTTCGACAGAGTCTAATGAAGAGCTTTCTTTTCAGTTATTGTCTGTGTCAAAGTATCGTCCAGAAGTTCAATAAAAGTCATTAGGTTATGATCTGTGAAAATAATATTTCTCTTTGTTGATAGGTTCCTGTGAGAGGCATGACTTTTATTGGTGTTCACCATAAGCAAACAGGATTGCAGGTTTTGAACTAGTTTTGAGGAAGATAATTTAGAAGAAAGAAAAAAAGGAAAAACAAAGAAATTAGTACAAGATAGGTGGATGAGAGGACTTTTACTTTCTTTTTTTTATTCCCATAGAAAGAGAATTCCTGCAAGCTTAAAATTCAGCAGATAATGTTTTCACCTGCTTCAGTATTATAAGCTATTGTTGCTTCATTATTAGCTCATTTTTGCTGAAAATTTCCTCAAATCATCTACATAATGTGTAGTACATTTACAGTCCCGCCTTTGGCTTCTCAGTGCTATCAAACAGCACTTGTACAGCATTGTTACTTTTGCCCCATGGTATGTTACTTTTACCCCATTTCATGGGGCAAAAGTAACATGAAAATGCGCTTTTAAAAAGAGATTTCCTAAGGATCCAATTCAGATTTAAGTTCTGAAAGTCATTAGAATCTCTTGTTCACTGTTTGAAGAGGGTAGAAATCAATTTTTGTGGCAATGCTTTTGCTAGTATTTTTTACATCATCCTGCAAAGTAAGATTATGTGTTTTTCAGGTTACTTTTGCCCCACCTCACCCTAACTTTAGTATTTGCTCTGTACAAACGCATCAGTTTCAGTGACTTCCACCCACACCCCTATTATACGCTTTTCCTCCGAACTCAGTTACCCAGGCATGGTTCACTCTTAAAAAAATTAATTGAAATCGAAGCTGGACATGTTTAGAGCTAAATACAACTTCAAGGTTACTCTAACTGTTCCATATGAGTTTCATCTATAAAGTTGTGTATGCAACTTCTTTTAAAAAAATTGGTACCTATTTACGAGACGTATATTGCCACCAGTGCCTAGCATTCTGCTAGACGCGCGAAACTCACTGAGAACTTGCAGTAAATTGGATAAGATCATATTTATTTCAGATTTTGACATTCGGTTTTTGGTATTCCTTTCGACCAAATGAAGGCAGAATTTTCCTCTAACTATTTTGTGACACACTGCGTCTAAACATCGATTGCAGACGGAGAGGGAGCTCCACGCATGTATCCAGAATGCCGAATGACGGAAATGGGCAAAGAATACAGGGGTTCCGAGAACCGAACGGAAACGGGGAGGAATTGCCTCTTTTGGACAGAATTACTCAATATCAACTTGAATTTCATCTCCTCCCATGTCTCCATCGAGGACCGCCACACTGGATCCCCTGAGCTCACCATGATCTTTCGTCATGTACTTGAAATACAGGATGGAAACTTTTGCCGAAATCCAGCGTTGAAAGAGCGGCCCTGGTGCTTTGTGTCCACCAATTTGAGCTGGGAGTATTGCAACATCCCACTCTGTCGCGGTTCCAGAGGTAATCAGAATCTTTCTCATAAAAGAACAGCATCTTTAACATGTAATAAGGGGAAAACCAATTTTCAAAGGTATTTCCTTTCCTCAACCTCAATCTTACCGCCACCTACTCTACGTAACTCGCTTACGCTAGGCCTTCGCTTAACCGACGGATTGTCTTCGGGTCAGGCCCTGGCCTACTTTCTATTTCTACTGCCTATTTTCGGTCAAAAGAAAGACGATCCTCGGCCTACGGACGACCTGGAGGAAGTGGCTGAATTCATAGCTTGGAGGCCACTGGAATGGTTTCTTGCATAATTAATGTTGGGTAAAACACCAAGTGATGGGCCTGTTAAGGATAGGTACTCGATGATTAGCCATGTCCAAAGACAAAGAAAAAATTCCAAAGACAAGGCATTTGTTCCATAAACACCTCTGAAGTGTGTATGTGCTTCAATGCTGCTAATCTGTGTCGCAACAGTGGTAGGCGTGCTATGAAAGCTTAAGTGTGGAAATTTTCGGCCCATCACTGGGGAACGGTCCATCTCTGGGTCTTTTACCCTACTTTCTTCCCGATTACGGCATTTGAAAGAAGAATTAGGAATTGGCTTCAAAACCATGTACACGATTTCAAAAACATTCAGCAGTTGTAGAAATTCTGGACCTCATTTGAACAGAAGAAAACTGGATTCTGACAGAATGGGACTTTCATTCGCCGCATGTCCATCCCCACTACTAAGAAAAAAAACGCATTGTTTGTTTGAAATTCGTGTGAGCACGTGAAATTTTGAAAATATGTGAAATTTTAACATACCATTTTAAAGCTTTCTGGCATTACAAGGCATTGATAGCTGATTATTTGTTTGCTATCTTACTGCTGCCTTACAAAATCTTTGAGTGAAATTTCCTTCCTGAGGAGATTTTTTTTTATAGATGCCAAAAATTCATGGACACGACTTTCCCAAGAAACTCATTTATTCTGTCATGGAGTCAGTCTTTCATGAAGTCACGCTTTCATTTCACCCGTCGGCAGTGCCCCGGGAATGCAAGATCACGCACGATGGGACTGAGTACGCGGGGTCAATCAACGTGACGGCGGAAGGGGAGAAGTGCATACCCTGGCTGGCCATGACCCCCAACAGGAATACCGCTTTGCAATACCTGCTGTGGTTTCCCGATATTGGATTGGATAGTCGCCATAACTACTGTCGGAACATAGACATGACTTATGAAGGACCTTGGTGCAAAACCAAGCAAAGCAAGATCAGCATTTGCAAAATTCCTTTTTGCACAGAAGAGGACAAGAAACATGCTTCGCAAGGTATGAGGTGATCTTTACCGATTTGCTCGTCCGTTTCATACTCTGTGAGCGTTCACGAAAGGTAAAATTGTTTCGCGACTTGGCATTTCGATAACTAATAAATAGAAAAGAATCTCATTCGCAAAAACAGAACATGGAAACCCAGAGATCAATCGTTTTGTTATGAAATGAATATTTACGGCAATTTTAATATTGTGAATTTTTTGGTTCGCCCAAATCGTACCATGAATGAAATCTCACGCTTGAATCTCAAACAGAAAAATTGGCGAAGGGAAATCTGGATTGCCGACAGACAGAAACGGGGGACGGAATACGTGGGGACGATGAGAAAGACTGAAACCAGAAAGAACTGTCTCCGGTGGGATTCCCAACCATATGGAAAGCTGGATGACTTCAACCCAGATTTAACTTACGAGGAACACTTCCAACGGAACGATCCCTCGACGGAAGAGAACTTCTGCCGGAACCCGACATCCAAGGAACGACCCTGGTGCTTCGTCGACGGCGCAGAGAAGAAATGGGAATTCTGCGACATCCCCCTCTGCCCCAATCACCCCTAATGACCTAATCGCGACTCAAACACTCCGTCTGCATGAGATCCTGACCAGATCAAGCAGGACATTCGTGTTTGACCCGGCCGTATAAAACATTGTATATATCGTCCGTCTAAATGCTTTGGAATTATTGCTGTGAAAGGGATGAAAGGGTGAATCCAGATCACCGAAGTCCAGATGCGAACTTCACTGTTAAATCATTCCGTTCCTCATCTGTTGAACTTTGCAAAGTTCAACAGTTGAGGAATATCTCCCCACGGCTTTTTGTGAATCGCTGCGGATAACCTCACGTAACGTTCTTACCGAAGGTAGGGTGGATAACGAGCCTTCGACGCACTTGACGAGCTCCGATTCTGGGAGTGAAATGTATGAAACTCATTTAACCCTTCATTGTATCATGTTCCCAAGAATGGAACATACTGGAATACTTTTTGTATAAAATTGCTGAGGACTCACTGCGTGGAAATTTGGGGGTTTCTGAAACACCATTCACGTTCCCGATTGGGTAGAAAATAAATACTTTACTAATGCAGGTTTCTTAGCAACTGGGAGCATATTGACCAAATTGGGTTAATACCATAGCCGTGTATAAGACCTTTCGCCTCATTTCGTTGTAGACTTCTTAATTTTAAAATTATATATCGCGTCCAGAAAATATTCAGCAAGCGGTTGTTGCCTCACAATGTTATTTCGCATATTTACCTGGCCTTTTACAAAGTTCAGTAGTTGCAGCATTTTTCTTTTTGGAAATACCTTTCATGCTTACAAAAACCCAAAATTGCAATTAAAAATAATTTCATCAGGTTCGAGCGAAGTATCATTTGTTAGTACCTTCAAGAAAATATATACGAAATTCAATTTGTTTTTCTCCAAGGCAGCAAGGATTACGCAGAAAAGTGATGAAGCTATCTTTGTTCCCTAAATTTTGACGACGCACTTGACGAGCTCCAATTCCGCGAGTGAAATGCATAAAACTCATTTAACCCTTCATTGCATCGAGTTCCCAAGCGTGGAACATACTGGCATGGTCTTTCGCGCGAGACCGAAAGACCCCTGGCGCTGCCGGGGAAGAACGTTCTGCCTTGCCTTTCGGCTGCATCCGCGCGACTAATAGGGGTGAATAGCGGATGCAATGCGCGGTGCGAATTCCAAATCCTCCAGCTTTCGGCGCTCGCACCTTATGAATTATACCAACAAAGAACACCGGAAATTTTTCGAAGTCATCTTCATAATTCGGATGTATTCCATTCTTACGTCACGAGAGGACGAGGGTGCGTCCCCCGACGCGATTTCGGCGACCAATAAAGCCCCGTGAGTCACTCGACGTCGACTGAGAAACTGGGAGTGATGCCTATTCCTTCCTTCAAAAATTAAAAATCTCATGTAATGTGCCGAAATTGGGGTGATATGGAGATTCCATGCCTTCTCCGCAAAGATAGAAATGTTATCTCTATATACCTTCGATAACACATATGTACGAGCCGTTCCCCCCAAGTGAATAATTTGTTAGACATTTTAAACACTTACGCCGCGAAATAGAAGTGCGACCCATTCGGCGAATGGGATCAACTGAACCCGCGAGAGAGTTCTGGTGTCAGTCAGTGTCAGTCCACGACGACTTCCTCAAAATGCTGCTTACAGTTGCTTCTCGTTACGTTTTCCCCCCAAATGCGAAGGTTCTCTATCGTTCGTGTGGCTCGCGAGTCTAGGAGTCACGCTTTTCCCTTTCCTCGGTCCGTCGGTGTCCCTCGCCCGGCCCTTCGGGTTTCCCGTTGCCTTCCCGCCGACTCGTGGAGAGGACTGTCGCCCTGCACTCCACTGTCGAAAGCCGACCGACGCTTTTATTGCGGTGTTAGGCCAAGCCCAATTTGCCTCGTAGTGGTGGGCTTCCCTGTCCATTTGGGTTCATACCTTTCTCGTCATTTGAGTCTTTGTTGCCAACCCCAAGAGTCAAGCTGTCACATTTCTTAACCTTCACATATTTATAAAATTGTTTTATGTCGTTTCCTTTGCTCCAATCGTCATCACTCGTAACG
>CAJPEV010005214.1:0-16326 GCA_905338385.1 Darwinula stevensoni
TTCCAAGGTGTAATCGTTTGAATTCGACTCATCAAATGGCCACCTAGCGGCAACTTTGGCAGTGACTTTTGGCCAAACTATGGGTCGGAGGTGACTGTGTGACCCCTCGTTGCACTTCCCTAGGGACTCTCTACAACAATTACTTTTCAGATTTCGAATCCCAGACGGTCGATTTTTCCTACCCTACCACCGTAAAAGGATAACGTTTCTGATAATTTCCTTATACTTGATGAAAATACAATAGAAATAAAGTATGACTTTTTGTAATAACTTTAAGAAAGTAAACTTAATTAAATTCTATAATTGAATGGAATATTGTAGTAATTTGTTGCAATAAATGTTAACAGGGTGGGTAATATTGGGCCCATCAGACTTTCAAAACTTGGGTGGTTATGGGTTAAGCCCATTAACCCCATATTTGGTTATTGTAATAATTTGTCTTGTCAATGACAATGGTGGGTGGACAGCTCATTATATTTCCTAATTTTTAACATTTTCTTTCCCAGGATATCAGCCAGATGCATCCTCTGATAATGAAGTTGTTCTTTTGTTATGACCACTTTCATGTATTATGGTGAGTGAACAATTAATTATGTTCTAATGACCTTTTTAAGTATCAGACTCCAATTTGCATCCCAGTTCTTCATGACAGTTCTTTTCTCTTTGAGGATTTCCTTATTTATCTTTTACAGGATACTACTATGGCTGTGGGTGCTACTATACCTATACAGGCTACTATGCTGAGTCCTGTCAGCAACTTGCACATCCAACAGCAGGAACATACTCCTACATTGTGGTAGGTGAGTACAACATCCTGTTATGATGGAAGTGAAATTATTTATTTTCCCATAGTATTTGTGCTTCTTTTCTCATTGAACAGGTGCGAGGCTTGGTGAAATGCAGGATCCCTATTGGCAAAGCAGTTTTCATGTACATTGGCCCTTGAGCAGTTTTGCATAATCATCTTGGACTTCTCATCTGACTTCTCATCAGAGCCCAACTGTATTGCTTCCAAGATATTGCTCTGCAGGTAGTTGGGAAATTCCCCAGGTGTGTTTATTTCCTTATATATCTTATGTTCTCAGGTTTCCTCCATTCCTATACACTTGTGAAAGTGTAGGATAATGTTTCTTGACCTCCCCCATTGCAGGAGGTATGGAGGTAAACTAACTGACATGTTCCCTTGCAGGCTATTTTGGTTGAGATGATATTGTCATTGATGGTCATGGTTCTATGTCAATGTGCATGTCACAGCGCAACTTCCTATTGATCACAGTATTTATTTTTCAGTATTTCATAAAAGCCATCACTACCAAAATTTTTGTTGGATATCTATAGAATTACTATTATGAAAACTGGAGACACTGATCATACCATTAGCTGGTTCAGGTTTCATCTTAATTGTGGTTATGAGGGTTATTCATGCTCATGACTGCCATTTCCTTTCATTGATAGCAATTATCTCAAGTGGATTATCCTGTGAATTTGCTGATTCAAAAAAATTTGTACTGTTCAAGTTTTTGAAATGTATGTTTATAATTTAATATAATACATTACTTTAATGCATCAAGTTTTTGATTGAAACTCATTGTACTTAGTCCAATTGTGATATTGTGGCATTTTTTACTTATTTTAATTTTCTGCATATGTCTTATTCTCTATATTTGAAGATGTTGATGTTTTCTTTGGCATGTTTTTGCATGGTACAACACTGCTTCCTAACCTGCTAATCAACTGCTTGTAGTTGCATTGACTGCTGTTATGGGGGCCCCCGTGTTTCTTCTTTCTGGTTATAGGAGCAGCATAGCCTTATGATCTCTGGGAATCATAACTTTTCATGAATTTTATCATTTATATTGAATTGTGGATGGATTTGCCAGTAAATGACTGGTATGTACATCTGCTTGCTATAATGAGATTATTTTCCTGATTTGTAAGGCTACGCTGTTGAACCATGCCGCTCATGGTAACGCTGTAGCCAGTTACCTCATCGTATATGGCTGGGATTATGAATTTCAGTATTGAATTAATGGATTGGTGAATTGATCATTTTCCATTTAATAATCCCAGTGATGTGCTAAGGTGCAGTGGAAATACTGGCATTTTGTCTTTTAACAGGTTGTAGATGGGAATTGAAAATATGGAATTATCTTTTAATTGAATGTTCCTGGCCTTAATTGTCATACCTCTACTGTTTTATTTGTGTTATTCCTTTTTCATGCTTTTATTGGAGTAACTGCTTTTGTTTTAGGGCAAGTGATCTTGTGACAATTATCACCATGATTGCATGATATGATCTGTGTGATGCTTTTCTATACCTAAATTCATTAATTTACATGCAGCTAAAGGTCTGTGATTTCTTGTTTTTATTAGGTGTCATCAAGTTGGGAGTCATGGTGGCTCTGTATGCTTATTGATCCCATGGTGCCAAAGAGGATCCTTGGGTGGCTCAGTTCTGGCAGGTTGCCAAGGGAAAGAGAATCTCCTTTGAATCTGAAGAACCTCCAATGAATAGTTTTCTAAGATGACTTGGTTGTTCCAAGTTCTTCTTGCTTGCTCCCACCCCACTGCTAATCACATTCCACTTGACCCATTTCTTTCCCCATCATTAGAATGGATATGGAATGTTAAGAACACTTTTGATAAGTTTGAACTAGGTTATATTGCGTGGTGCATGTGAATTTCCATGTATACAGGCTTCTTGGATAAGCAATTGCACTGTCCAATTGCATGTACTGTCCAGCCATTTCCCACTTATTTACCCATTTCTTGTGGTATAAAAAAAAAAGATTGTTAAACTTCCAACATACACATGCAAGGTCTATTCAAAAAGCTCGAGGGTTGGTATTTTCCTGTGGTTACAGTGCACCACGAGGGCCATTGAGAGTTGTCCAAAGTAGTCCACTTGGAGTGTGCACACTTAGTCCAACGCCCCTCCAAGCTCCCGATACATAGTCCTTAAACGTAATTCGTTGAACGCTCTTGCCACGTTGTTCCTGATCGACTTGTCTTCAAATCGCGCCCCTTTCAGTGCTGATGTCAACTTGGGGAGGAGGAAGAAGTTGGAGTCGAAAACAGGTTCAACAACCCTATCGCACGGAAATGGCGGTGTGGGTTGGGGCTGTCATGCTATAGAATTAACTTTTGGCCTCCCACTCCTCGCCGTTATCCGGCGGACGGCATTACGAAGGCGATTCAAGGCATCCAGGTTAGAAGTATTGGTTCAACAATTCCGGTACGAATTCGTAACGCACCAGCCCCGCAGCGTCAAATGAATGCAATCAGCCACCTTCGACTTTCAGCTGTCGCGCCTCTTTAAGTCTCAACGAACTTGTCTCACATTGCAAACTGGCGTTTGGTTCAGAGTCGTAGCTCATGTTTCATAGCCATGATGTCGAAGACAGGTAAGGACCATTTGCTGGATCCTGGTAAACGCTGACGCGTTGCTTAATTCGAGTTAAGCTGTGAGGTGGCGCGGAACAAACTTTGCGGAGACGCAAAGAAAAATAGCATTGAAAACTTTCTGCTGTGGACGAGTTCTTCCATGGTTTTATTTATTTGTAGATCATGTTGATATTGACATAATCTGCTGGCTGGCTGAGGGCTGGGCAAAAGATAACTTCATGGATGCAGTAAAAATAATTGAAGAAATAGTCCTTTCATTGCTTTCTCATGCTGTCAAGTTTCTGGTTCTCAGGTATAAGCTTGGTAACGTCTGTATCATGAGACTCTGTTTTCAAATTTTTTTGTGGGTCTTGGATCGGAGCAGCATGATTTAGAGCATACGGGAAAATGGAAAATTTTAGCTTACCTTCACCTTCAGTTAACTTGAACTCTTTGGATTCCCAAGTGAATCTAACATACTCATTTTATGAAGGCAGGCCTGAACATTCTACTACGTTCATTCTACTCCTTTATTGACAAAATAAGTACAATGTACAGGGATGGGATCTCTAAAAAAAAGAAAAGAAAAACTTCATTCGCATGCATGATTCTGGGGAGTATTGCATGAACTGGAAATAGCTCTGCACGCGTCAGCGAACTTCGTTAGCAGCGACTTTCTTGCCCCTCGAAACAACAAGCAATTGTCTAGCCCCGCAAAGCTACAATCATTGATCTTTGAATTCCGTTGGCACCTCTTCCATTCCTTTACCAAAGTCTCCGCTAGATGGCCTTGCTGCGCAGCTTGAAGGCCATGGAGAAAGCCGTGGAAGAAGTTGAAGTCCCTCTTGCGAACGAGTTGCAACAGAGCTTCTCGGCGCTCCTTCACTTTCACATCGTTGAGTTCTTCCCTCTTGCACATATCCAACAGCCGTTTCTCAATGAGGTAGTTTTCCACAGCCTCCACATCCATGTTTTCGATTAGCATTTTCCAGTTATTCGCGATGGCGATTTGGGGAGTCCATGAGACCATACTTTTTTTCTTTTCACTTGTGATGATGATGCATTCCTCTTTTCCTGGATTATTTAGACGAGAGAGAAAAATATAAGATGACGTATATTATAAAGGGTATATCCTGCAGTTTCAAACTGCAAGTCTCACTCGCCTTGTTCAGAATCGGGAGCGGAAGGCTTGGAATTGAGGAGGTCATTGGTTTCTGGTGATTCTTCATCGCACGTAGTCTTATTTCTCCTGACGACTAAGAAACCAGGTTCGTAAGAATGTTGAAAAATTTTCCCAGCGCCTGATAATGGCTGGTGCACGAGAGCCAGAAGAATTGACACTTACATGAAACCACGGCTAGAAGAATGGCAACTGAAACTACGGCTAGAAGAGTGGCAACTGAAACCACAGCTAGAGTGGCAATTGAATTCTTCGCGGATGATTCTTCGCTTCCTCTATGGCCTGCTTCTAATCCTGTCTCGTCCTGGAAGGGTCTTGGTACTTCAAACTGTGGATTGTTCGAGAACGCTGTTTCCCCTTTTTGGTCTGCGTCGACTTTCATCGACACAGAATGGTCATGCTTCACTATCACTGTAATTACAATGATTGTAATCTTTTTTAAATTTTTGGTGTCCAACATTAGTCATGCAGCTCCAATAAAGAAAAATCCATACCAGGACCTAGCGGAACGGCTCCATCCCATTCAGAAGTGCCATTCTGGGGAAAACTTGTCGATTTTTGCAAGGTTGAAGTACGATCAGGTTCTTTGTCACAAGTCTCCAAGACTCCGCCATGCACCGGCTCCGCGTAGAACCTGAAAAAAAGCAGGATGGACATGGAAAATTATCTCGATTACTCTGGCTCTTGACGATTGACCGGAGGTAGAATAACGGTTATTTTTTTTACCAATCCGGCCGATTTCATGAGTTTTCAGCGGTTAAGCTCAATCCTTTAGTCATGGAAAGAAAAAACTGGTAAAGCATGACCTTCATAGTGTGCTTGAGCATGAATATAACCTACCCTGGTAGGCATTCTCCGCACTCCTTGTGCGAAGTGGGATTCGGCACTGCTCCTCGTTTCCTGTTGAAAATTTGCTTGCAGAACTCCTCGGCTGATGATGGCCCATCCTTCTGACCCTCAAGTTGATCGATCATTTGGAAACTAAGAACCTAGTAAAGAAACAGGAGACCTTTAGGAATGGTTGGAACGGGTATTCCTCTGTTACATGCGCTCCAGTGCAAGATTCTTTGGTTCAGATGAGAGTGGGATTTTTGGATTAGGGGTCGATCTCCAGAAATGCCATTATACAACTCGTGCATGTAATGCCTTACCATAATTGCAGGCTCGGAAGTGAAAACTCGTTAACTCGAATCCTGATTAGTCGAAATTCCGCTTATCTCGAAGTTCAATGCTTGGTCCTGGCCGAATCCTGTAAGACATGTTCCGTTTAAGGTACTACGGGAACATAAAAATCGACCCCCCTGGATCAAAATTCCGCTCTATAATTGTTGTAAGGGACCTCAAATTTTGATCCAGGGGGGTCGATTTTTATGTTCCCGTAGTACCTTAAACTCGAATTCGCTTATCTCGGATTTCCGGATATCTCGAACGACATTTTCACTTCCGATTACGATTTCCTCCTGGTTAACTCAAAATCGGGGTGTGAAGGGGAAAAAAAAATTTGGGGATTTTTGAGTTGATGAAGGGCATGAAACCTCTTCGGGAGAAAATTCTTTTGTTTCTGCTTCTCCCTCCTCCCATCACAGACGCATAGTGGAGAGGATTACAACCGAAAAGCTTCTGCTATACTGTATAGTACCGGACGAAGGGCGTTGTGATGAATGAGTTTCGTATATGGATTATCAAAGTTTCCCTAGACATGAAGAAAAGCCAATTATAATGAGAAGGTCGCCTCTCCTTGAAATTGGATTCTTGAGGACGGAAAAATCACCCTTTTATATCCCTTATCGTGAGTAATTTTTTTTTTTTTTTACTGGTAGAGGCAATTCCTGATAAGTCGAACTTCGGATAACTCGAAACGATTTATGCCTGTCCCAAAAAGTCCGAGTTACGAGTTTTTACTGTATTTTACTGTATTGGGGACTACAAGAAGAATGGATGAGGAACAATTTTCATCGCTTACTAGAAAATATGGGGAAATCGAGATTTCCATATTCTCAGGCGGAAGTATTAACGACGTGTTAAAAAAAAAATACGAATTTTTTTACGATGTGGGTAATTGATTTCATTACGAATCTGTGGAAGGAAAATGGCCGTTGGAAGGAACTTAATCGGAGTCTGCTGTGGGGCAGACTCAGCTATTATGTGTTTGAGCCCAATGGTTGAGACAAAGTTCCCTTGGGTTCGTACCAAATGCCCACTTTCACTCGGGGGAACCCCAATTTAGCTGAGCTCAAGCTTTAACTTTGTTCGAGCGATTACCGGATGTCACTCAACCTTTCCAGAGTCTTGAATGCCCTCATTGTGGCTTCGGTGACGTGGGAGCTAACAAGGAGATCTCGGAGGGGCAGGAGAGGTGGGTGCCGAGCTTCAATGAGCCGTCGAACAGTGACTAGAGAAAGGCAAGAACTCTCTCTTATCAATGTGAGTCACCGTTGGATCATTTATTATCCTGAAATACCTTATATATGACCTTGACTTCGCTAAGAAGCGTCAATTCCGATAATATAAGTTGAAATAAGACGCATTAGCCCCTGCCTAAATGTATAGACGACCAAATGAAGACGCCATGATCCAGTGGTTAATTTCAAAACTGCAGTTCAGTCGTTGACTGAGTTGAGTCAACTTTATCACAAAAATGTGCACAGTGAAACTTCAGTCAGACCCTAGTCTGAATTAATACTGGAACCGAATTTCAACTGCACCGCCATTTATGAAATATGCCAGTGGAGTTACTCATGATAGAAAAGTGTAAATATATCATATTTAAAAATCAACGATCATTTACTTATGTGCATAAAAAAAATATATATATAAATCCATCGGCTAAATGCAAGCGATTCCAGTTGCCGAAATAGGTTTTTTTTTACGTCGACTTTGAAAGATACTCACCAGAATCAAAAGAAGGGTTTTCATCTTCATCGCAGATATGCGGGACGGGATCGATAATCTTCAATTCTGGTCTAGAGATCACGGCGAGCTTCTTTCGCCGCAGCATGATGCAGTGGCTGCACGCGAAGCTAACTTGACGTTGCTTGTCGAGACTTGTTATTGTTGCATCATGATGCGTACAGCTTTGCATCATGGCAAGTCATCGTTTATCCACCAATGGCCATTGCAGACGGAAGTCACTTCCATGTTGCGCAGGACTCTGACAGGCCGCGGATGCAGAATTTCGAACTTCTCCATCTCGCCGTCGCCATCACTGACTTCATCGCAGCCCTCGTTGGTCGAACACCCTGCCGTCCTCGCTTGACGCGGGTGGAGAGTGGCGTGCCGTTTTGCTCCGCGCCAGACATGGTCCTTCAGATAAGTTCTGCCGGATTCCAACTGCATGAGTCACTTCTGTGATAGAAGCGCAGTGTCTTCGTTTCGTAGGCTCTTTATTCCTGTGCGATCCTCATGTTGATCAATTTGAACATGAAGTTTAATCTCATTTTAAACATTCCAGTAGGAAAGCAATCGTTGCGAAGTGTAAGTCGAAAAGCACGGGGTTCACGCAGAATCCAGGGGCCCCAAGAGGAAGAAATAAATAATAAGATAGGAAGAACGAAAGAAAAGAGAAAAAACTTTGAAACGCCGCGAGTTATTCCGAAAGGGATCCAAGCTCTGAATGAGACGAAGAATATTCCTAGGTCTTCACTACTCTGGACAGGCGAGAAGGCCAAGCTGGGCGAAATCCGTCACCGTCCCAATTCACGAAAAGTATTCTTATGTATTTTAATTCCTCCATCCTTCCCGTGTGAAATCCTCGAGCTTGGAGGCACTTGAGGTGAAAAAGGCGTCCGAGTAGAAAGGTCTACCTCGTTTTCATCCCTTTCCTCGCTTGTCTCCCTTGATCATGTTGTCACATTTGAATTTAACAAAATATGGACAAATGAATATGTGCACAAATATTCGAAGTACACTTGTGTTTGCGGCTATGAGAGCCGTTTTTAGCTGCTATTAAGCTTTATTAATTTAAAAAATGTCAACAAGTTTATAATATGGACAAAGTAGTGTCTATACCAGTGACCAGTTTGTAGTATCTACAGAGCGTCTGAAATATGTACTTTCAATTCTAATTATGAACGGGTAGCAATCTTAATCATCGATGATACATACCCATGCTAAGTTTAGACACGTTTTGCCAAGGTTAATCTCAATAGCTCACGACCTCGTCAATGAGCTTCGCAGTCAGGCTACACTTCTACCAGAGCCACAAGATGCTCTTGGAACTCCGCGATTAATTCACAAGAGTAGTTAGGCTCGTGTATCCTTAACGTGTCTATCGTTCTTGGAGTGCTACTCGCAGCTCTAATGAGAGTTGCATCTGCAGAAATAAACTTCTCCAAAATGAAATAATTTATAACTTATCTAAGATGAAGCATGTCACAAGAACGCCCGACAGGACAAGCTACACTCGATCGAGAGGGAAGTCAGCAGGTCATTGAATTACAAGAAAAGTGGTCGATGAGCTGGTGGCAAAGGTTCCGAGGATACGAACGCTAATTCTTTGGACAACCTGCACAGATTCCTCTCCTTTCCTTGCTTAATTATTTGCATTTTTTTTCCTTACTTCATTTTCGATTATCGAAGTTACATAAGGGGCAAATCTCCGGAACCCAGAGGTGGCCCAATGTATTTGCCGCAGGAGGCCCCGCATTTTCCCGCGCCGAGCCTGTTAAGGAGCATCCTTTGATCTGACAGTATCCTTTAACAATACTGATTATTTGCTTCGGTGCTCATCTGCCTCCTCAGATGAATATCGGCTCCCCGTAATTTTCTTGAAATTATTGGGTTGATGCAGAAGTCTTTTCGTTTTTTTGATACTTGTATAAATAATTTGCTGCGAAATATAAGAACAACGTCAATCAATGTTATAAGCACCATCGTGGTCCACGACATGTCGCCATCTCTGGGACAGAGCGTGGATGCCCTTTGCGTAGAAGGAAGGAGGCTTGGAGTTGAAGAATGAACGCAGGTCCTGTTTGAGGTGCTTCCTGTCATCGAACTTCCTTCCATCCAAGTGGTCTGCAGGCTTCTGAAGACGTGGCAGTCGCAAGGGGAGATGTCTGGGGAGTACGCTGGGTGGGGTAGCAGCTCCCATCCTAACTCGAGAATCTTCTGCTAGGTCTGTTTGGCTGTGTGGCTGTGCATTACCGTGAAGATAGTGTACCTTCTTGCGTCATGGGCGCTGTTCTTTGAGTTTGGCTGCGAGTCTCTCCATTTGATCGTAGTACGAGGTAGTGGTGATGGTGGCCGTAAGAACGTGAGGTACCCCAAGATCCAAGTCTACGCAGTTTTCCAAGCGAATGAACCTGGCAAAGGATAGTGCTTTGGTTGCACCCCTGAGTACTTGCTAGGCAGCGCGTGGTCTGACGAGTGTCGGATGTCTACTAAGGAGAAGCAATTCCTCCGGATGCACCACCGATGGTTGAGACTGGTGTCTCTCAACGCGAACCGTTCAAACCAATTCTGGCACGCTCGAGTGGACACAGCCCTGCTCCAACCCCGTGGCATATACAGGGTGTCCCGAAAGGTATGGAAACATTTCAAAAATGTAATATCTAACACTAAATACACCTTTGGCTCTTCACGATCCTCTTTTGTACGTATAAGTTTCAGGTATGCTCTCGAGTCTGGAGCTTGAGAACAGGTTGGCATGATTGGTTTTGGGGTTTTTAATTTTTTTTTTAAATACAACTTGTCGCTCTGGTGATCTCTTTTTTTCCTCAAAAGATTCTAGAATCTTTTAAGTGGATATACGTGGATGTTTCCATTTCGATTCTGCAAGTCGTGGGAGCTATTGGATTCATTTTGCTCGATCAGTCGGATTTACGTCGCGACTTCACTGCTTCACTAAGCCCTCAAGCCACAGGTAGAGACTGGATGTTGGAGTATGAATGGAGGCGGCGTGTTGCAACTTCTGTTTCCAAGACCCAGTCCCGCACGCTCGGCTGCTTTGTGTGTGCTTTCCCGCTATTTATCATCTCCCTGTCGACAGGCACCGAAGATTTTCGAACTCTATATGAATGGAATATCTTAGCAAAAATGTATACGAAGTCATCGCCATAAATGTTGGTGCAATTCCCATCACGAGACGAGGAGATTAGAAACCAGGGCTAATTAATCTGGGAGAGTTTGAAAGGCGCTACTTGCAGGTGTAATATAACAGAGGCTCAATTTTTTAGAAAAAAATGTTGCTAATCCCATTAATGATTATTCTCTCTCGATAGCACTTTTGTGATTCCCCACCTTCATTTTCAAAAGTACTCCCCTGCAGGTACTTTTTTTCTGCACTGAGAGGACAATGTCAATGAGATTCTTCTTTTCATCGCTCTACCCTGAAAGCGTAATACCAGCAAATGACACTGACATGCCCATCATTTCTGCAAAACCAATGATGGTCACCTTTTTTTAAATGGGGTTCCTAGCTGAGTACTGTAATTTTGTTTCCCTTTTTTTCTTAATAATAATAATTTTTCACCATTAATGTTAAATGTATGTACTGTATTTGAAATCCATCTTCAATTGCATAAAGAAACTTCGTTACAAGTTCCATGGATGCATGTAAAAATATCAAAGTTTGCTTTAAAACCAAGTGGCTGAAAAAAAAGAGTAGGTTAGGAATGAAAGGTGCAAATAAGCTAATAACAATGGCCTTGACGACGAACCCATACGAAGGAAACTGTTGTTGAATCGACGCAGTCATACGTCACTGTCATGAACGTTGGCGAACTTGAGGTCAGATTCCATCTCACTAACATCCACGGCTTCGCCAAATAACCTGGAAGCATGCAGGATCGAACTTCAACAGGGCTTGCGTCTACAGTAGTTATGACGGAGCACTGAAAAATGAACATAAGAGTTAATAATGTATATCCTAGTCAGAGGAAACAACTGTAAGCATTCTTCACATTTTTCGTACTTTGTAGGCTGCGGGAGTGCTCCTGGTTAAAGATGCAGCTGCAGAATCCCATGGCAGATAGGAGCCCATCCCGGTTCTCAAGCTCAACATTCACCAGGAAAAGAAGAAACAGCAAGAAGCTCGACTTCACGGATTTTCACGACAGGATTGAAATATTTTCGGGCGGGAGGTTATCCGAACCTTGGAGCGAGGAGCTTCAGCCTGTGCCAACCTGATAACTTCTTTGTGTAACGCATGCCACCACGTTTTATCTTTTTTTTTTCACGGACGCCCATTTCCTCATCTCTTTAGTGCAAAAAGTATTCTAATTGCGAAAGCTTGCCTCTTAAATGAAGTTGAGTTGCCACAATGATCTGTCATCTGGAATTGATCTTATGAAGTCATATTGACATATTTTACCCAATGAGTAGGAGACGTTGAACTACAGGGTGCCCAGTAGAAAACCAAAGGATTGCAATGAGCACGCCTTTAACAACGAATGATGTTTTCTTCCGACAAGTATACATCTATATTTATGCTGCTTGATTGCGATTTGTTGTTTTTATAAACTAATGTAAATAATAAAATATATATTCCTATTTCATTGAAAGTGGTTGCAAAATTGATCATCAACCCTGCTTCAAGCAACTTCATGGGCGCGATTAGAATGGGATGACCACGCTAGGGGACTACTTTGAAAAGCATAAGGTATAAAGAAACGATGTCCAACAGGTATTTCCAAACTTTTTGATTGATCCTCGTCCACCAACAGGAAGGACTGAAAACTCAGTATAAACACTTTTAAGCTCAAGCAACATAGGTTGTTTTCTCAGTAGACGGCATCTTCTCGGAAGGAATTGGACCAAGCATCGGGAATGGTGGATGAGCATTGAGACGTGTGAATAGATGAACCATCGGAGAATCCGGTGATCATAAATATAGATGTACGAGGGTTGTCTGGGTTCCGCGCGGAATCGCTCGAAATAAATAGCCAAGGATTTTTTTTTTGTATTTTTCTCATGTACTTCTATCCTCCTTAAACTTTTTCCAAGTATTCGCCGCCAACTTCAATGCACTTTTGGGCTCTTCTGACCCACGCCGCAAAACACTCGCAAAAGGCTGATTTTGGGAGGTTGTCCAGCTGTTCTTGGACAGCTGCAATCAGTTCCTCTCGAGTTTCGAAGTTGTGGCCTCGCAGGGGTTCTTTCAGCTTCGGGAAGAGCCAAAAGTCACAGGGTGCAAGGTCAGGCGAGTAGGGCGGAGGGTCCAAAACGTTGACGCCACTTTCTTCAATGAAACGCTTGGTCGCATTAGCCGTGTGGGCTGGCGCATTGTCGTGGTGCAAAAAGTGCCTTCGCAAGTTCTTGGACCGACCTCTAGCCATCGCAGAAAAAATTTCAGGCAGGCACTGAGTGGTGTACCACTCAGAGGTCACAGTTTTCCTCTCCATTAGCGGAATTGACGCAACAATGCCATCCATGTTGAAAAAGATGGCAAACATGGTGTGTTTGACAGAGCGGATTCGCCGAGCTTTGAGTGGTGGCGGCGCCCCTTTTTTTGGACCAAACCACGCTCTGGCTCTTGGTTTCAGGGTCCAATTTGTAGATCCAGGTCTCGTCTCCAGTGGTGATCATTTTGAAAGTCCTCGATTGGCCGTTGTTGAACTTGTCAAGGAAAAACTTACACCAATCCACGCGAGCTTGCTTTTGTTCCGCAGTCAGCAGCCTTGGAACCCATCGGGCAGATTTCTTCGTAAAGCCAAGATCTCGTCGAATGATGGTGTCGACAGCATACCGGGTCATCCCAAGTTATCGACAGCATTCCGGGTCATCCCAAGTTCCAGGGCAATTTTCCTGATGGTCACACGACCATCTTCTTCCAGGAACTCCTTCACACGATCAGCATTTCCGCCATCAGTCGAACTTCGCGGTTTTGGTTAACGTTTGTCGTCATCAAAGTTGAAGTGGCCTGTGCTGAAGCGCTGAAACCACTTGTAAACCATCGTCTTCTTTGGAGCATTCATCTTGAAGATGCGAGCAAGTTTTTGGCAGCACTCTTTAGCCGTTAAACCATCGGTAAAGTCGTAAAAAATCATCACTCGAAAGTCACGCACGCAGGGAGTCGGGAGCTTCGCCGCCGGCGCCGGCTGCGCACCCCCAGTTCTTTTGCTTCTCGTATTCATTCTGAAGGAAGGGAGGGAGCAAAAAATCAGAAAAAAATACACAACCACTTGAATAATTCCTCTACAAAGCAGAGCAGTTTTCGGTAGGCTGACACTCAACGAACAACGAAATTCCGCGCGGAACCCAGACAACCCTCGTATACTTGTCGATAGAAAAGATCATTTCGTTGTTAAAGGCGTGCAATTGCAATCCTTGGGTTTTCTACTGGGCATCCTGTAGTAATCCTACCAACCCTGGTAATGACAAGGTTAATTATGGAAGCCGTGGAACATGAGGTGTCTGCCATTATTTCAGTCATAGGAAATGAAAAAGTTGTCGGTAGATGAGTCATGTGGGTCTATTACCCTCAAAACCACCAGGTCACCAGGACGTGGTCATTGAGCCATACGAATGGTGTTCTGTGATAAAATGACACGTCGACAGAGCCCATGCAGGTCCAATCGTTGCGACAGGTCATTGTGAATCCGGTTATGCGTGCGCTTGAATTCGCATTGCAGAGCAAAATGCTCGACCCTGACACCGTCCATATAATTGCGTTAATTGGAGGATTGAAATCAGTTGTTCGTGTCTTACAGGTGCTGTTATACAGGAATGCACAGTAGTTTCTATTACGGTTAGGAATAGGTAAGATGTTCCATGAATTAAAGACTGACCTTTTGAACTGAAGACAACCCAGATAAGGATTATCATTACACACTTTTTTAAATTATGAATTATTTAACAGAATTTACCTCCTGTGACGCTTGGATTTGCATCCTAAAAAACAGCATCCTGGTATGGCCCCTTCGATTAGCATCAGCTGTTGCTGGAATGATGGAGCGTGACCTCGATGACCTCCAGGAAGTGCGATACCTCTCAGGGCAGCGATGACGTTGTGAATATTTTTCCCGTCGAGGTTAGACAGAACCGGAACCTTCTTGGGTAAGAACTACCGCGTTTCCGTGCTGAACACGAATCTAGCTTTTCCATACTTGGCATCAAAAATTCGCTGACTGACCCTATCCCAGGGCTTCCCAACCCAGGGGTCGCCAAGGTCATGTTTGGGGTCGCGAACCGGCAACTAAATGCCATGTTATGTTTTTTCTTTGCGATTTTAGCGCATAGGTGGGGGAGCCTGTCGAACTTCAGCCAGTGCTTGGGGTCCCGAACGGCACGATCGTGATTTTTGGGGTCGCGCATGAAAAAGGTTGGGAAGCCCTGCCCTATCCCATCGTTGGAGAATCCATGTGGCACCTTTTCGGACAGCTACAATTTCTCGACAGATTAGAGTAACAGAGATGGCCTGGAAGAACGTCTCAAAAGTACGTACCTGGACTCGTTTCTGAGATTCTCGGCATTCGCGGTTACGTTAGGTTGGGCATGACTATTTCCCAGAAGCAGTTCTCCAGACACTGGCAGCCTTCAAGCCGAGTCGAGTTAAAACTAAAAATTGAGTCGAAGTATCCTTCCAACTAATACAACTAAACACTCCGACCTTGGACTCACCCTCATGTAACCGTAACACCCTGGTGTTAAAATCCTATTCCTTTGGCAACGTCTGCGGCGACGTCCCGGTTCGAAGGCAGATGGTGGAACGCCGAAGCCTCGACCAGCACCTGGGATGTCAAAAATATACGAGGATATTTGAACAAGGCTTTTTCTGCTCTGTGGCAGTGGGATTTAAAGGGCTCAATTCACAAAAATTCACCCCACGTCTCTATTTTTTTTATTACAAAGAAACTTCCGCACTTCAGTGCATAGTCTCAAAAACGGTATGACATATGGAGCTGAAATTGCCCTGGGGTGTTACGGAGACCATGCACTCAAATATAGTTATCACATGTAATCAGGTGCCACTGTGACTTAATGCCTCACTAATCACAGCAATTGTTCAATATGTGCTCCTTCAGTGTCCAGAATACATTGCATCCGTGTGACAACGGACATAACAGCAGCAACGCGCATCTCATCTGATGTGCTGGCTATTTTCCGGTTTATTGCTATCCTTGAGGGTAGGTAAAATTTCACCAATTCACCTCTGCAGACTTAACGGCTTCATGTTGGTAGACCGGCACAATAAACCTTTGTAGGTTCGCCGAAGGATAATGACCGTCTTTCAAAGGTTTAAGGAAGACCAGGGGCCTGTTCCTCGCCTCTGCTAAACTTAAATCTAAATCTAAATCTAAATCTAAACCTAAATCTAAAATGAACCTGAATGCATTGTAAAAAGTGGTCACAGAGGTCCGTTTCTCGCTTTTGCTAAACTTGATCTAAATCTAAAAGCTGTCTAAAGGCAAAAGATTATGCTCCTCGCCCCGGCTAACATTGAGACTGAAGCTGAAACTTTGCCTGAAAGGTGGAATACTTTTAGTCTGCTCTGAACCAGTCTAAAGTGCCGACTAATACGTGAAGGCGAAAGGAAAGTACATTCAATGTCAATATCTGGGGATATTCAGCAGTGAAATCAATGATGATCTAGTGGCTCCATGGAGGATCGACCGACCTGGCTCTAGTCGCAAGTACATCGTCTGCACATGCAAGTCCAAAATCAGTACCTATGAACGGTAGGGAATGTTAGCTGTGGTATATAACCAATAAAGTCTATCGTTTCAATGAGATGCTGATTTACATGAATTTTCGATGTTGAATTCTATTGGGTTATGAAGTTGAGCAAATGGAGAGGGCAGGGATCAGTACTGTCATACTTCCCC